>VZTZ01017349.1:0-27843 GCA_013400955.1 Drymodes brunneopygia
AGTCCTCCCACCCACGTGACAGTCATACCGCCCACGTGACAGACCGCCCGCCCCACGTGACGGACCCACCCAATGGGCGCGGCCATCACCCCCCTCCGCCCCTCTCGCGCTCCCGGCAGCCCCCGCGCGGCGCGGCTGGTCTCTGTCGGTAAGATGGCGGCCGTGAGTCTGAGGCTCGGAGACCTGGTGTGGTGAGTGGTGGCGTGGGCCGGGCGGCGGCCGCGGAGCATCGCGAGCCTGGCGCCTTTAGCAGAATCAGGCTGCGGCTGTGGAGACGCTGGCAGGGCTGCGCCTGGCCCTGGGAGCGACGCAGTGGGAGCCGAGTCGGACTGGGCCGCGCTGGGCGCTGTCAGCCTGCGGTCGACTCCGGAAAGCGGCTGTGGGCAGGGTGGGGCTTGGCAGCGCAGGGCAGTTGGTGGGGCCGCTGCCGGGTTGCGGGTATCGCCGCCGCCGTCCCTCGGGCGGTGTGGGAGAAGCGGCGGGAGGCAGCCTGGAGCGAGGGCACCGGGCCCGCGGAAGGCGGGCTGGGCTGTGAGCCGGGCCAGCTCTGGAGGCTGGCGGGGGCGGCGCATGACGGAAACTGTGTCAGATGGAGGGATGAGGGAAGGGGAACGGAAGGAGGAGCACTGCGGGGTTCCTTTGTAAGCACGAGCTCACTTCCAGAGGGATGCGAGAAGGGTTAGAGATAGAAGGTGTTTAGGGAGAGCCACGACACTGCTTCTTGGCAATGCTTTAATGAAGCAACAGAACAATCCAGCGTTTCATTGCAGGTTGGGGTGTCCCTGT
This sequence comes from Drymodes brunneopygia, assembly GCA_013400955.1. NCBI lineage: Eukaryota > Metazoa > Chordata > Aves > Passeriformes > Petroicidae > Drymodes > Drymodes brunneopygia. The sequence continues at coordinate 787 of VZTZ01017349.1, forward strand.
GGAAGCCCCCAGAAGCCATTTCCCCTTGTCGCTGCGGTCTTGCCCTCAGATAGTCAGAGTTATGGTTCTGTGTTTCCTGGTCGGGAGAAGTGAGAGCATTCCGTCGCGCCCTATAAGCACCGATTAAGTGCATAGGTTCTGCTGTGCTGGATGGTCTGGGCTGTCCTGCCAGGGCTCACAGAAGTAGCTAATTCCCAACACAAAAATACATGCGTTTATACTGATAACCTAGATAAAAAGAAGCATGTGCTTCAGGCTGTGACAACTGCAGCGCTCATCTGAAAAATTTACAGTGCTGGGAAGTTGTCTAATTTATATAGCAAAGTAAGTAAAGATTAGTTACTTTTAGCATATTTCTTTCAGATGAGAATTTGGGGAGTGTTCTGCTCTCAGTGTTGGAATGCAGATCATCTTGCATTAGTTTTGTATTTGACAGCCAGGTGCAGTCCCTAGAGTTGTTGCAGGGAACTTAACAATCAGACAGCAAGAGCAGAAAGAGTTTGCTGAATTTTTTTCTCAGTACAGGAATGGGAGCATTGAATGTGAGATATGGTCGTGGTGACAGCTCTTGGCAGTGTTCCTGCCTGCCCCTGGCTTCTGAATCCTCTGTGCAACATTTCCATCTCAGGGGGCTGCAGTGCCACTTGCTGAGAAGTTTTGTGTCAGGAGCTGTTGGGCCCCACAGGTTCTTTGCCTGTCTCTTGCAAGACAGTAACTAGTGGGGTTTGTGACTACTGCAGCGCGAGTCAGTGACAAGGGTGAAATAAGGATAAAGCTCACCAGGAAAGCTGGTGAGCTGAGGGTTAAGACTAATATCTCTTCCTTCTCTGTGATTATTTCTAGTATTGCATAGTTTTCATAATTGAAACATTTGCAAGTGTAGAAGGTAAACTTTTCTGCGTTTCTTTTATGGCTCTTCATATCTCCAATTAACGTGGTGGTGAGCATCTGCAGAAGGGGATAGTGGAACACCTGTTGAGGGGATCCTGCCATTTATGCTTTCCTGCGAGAATCAAAACCTCAGCTTTCTGAGCTGGGAGTTGGTGGCTGCTCTGCACACCAGCTGCTCTAGACAGGTGGATAGAAGTTCTCAACCTGAGCTTTGGTCTGACTGCCTGCATCAGTGCTTTTTTTTTCAGTTCCATGTGAAGAAATCTTCACACTTACGGTGCTGCAGTGCCTATTACTCTTGTGTCTTGCAGGCAGCGTAGCTGCTGCTCTTCTCTTCAGTTCTAACAGTCCAGCAAGGTACAAACAGACTGTCCAGAGACCTGGGTTAGGTGCAGATGTCAGCCGTGTGTCCTACCTTGCACAGAAGGTTTTGACTGCAAATTGTAACTTTCTATAACATGAGAAGTGTGACATAATGTGAAAGCAGACATTGGGATAGTTGTTTGCATCTCTAGTTCTGGTGCCTAATACTTTCTTTTTTCTCTAGGGGGAAGCTGGGCCGTTACCCTCCGTGGCCAGGGAAGGTGAGGTTTGTTTGTATTTATTGTTGCTTTCTTAGTTTTTCATGGTTTGGGTTTTTTTTGTGTTTTCCTTCTGTGTAGGGAAAGCTTTGCCTGAAAGCATTTCAGTTGTAGATTAATACTGGTTTTCTTGTTTGTTTTTATTTTAAACACATACACCCCACAAATCTAAAGTGTGAACTAGTTTATGGCTTTATTTGATCTGTTATCTCAGTCTGTCAGTAACAGCTGGTAGCTCATGTGGAATGAAAAACAAACAGAGAGCCAGCTCTGGAACTGATTGTGTTTCCCAAATTTAGTTGTTTAATCACTGTCACTTTCTGCAAGGCAAGTGTGTTTTCTTCCATAGTAAGTTGGTTAACATTACTGTTACAAATAATAACAGTACTGTTATAAATAATAGAAATAAGGAGTCTGGCTTCTCAAGATACTGTTTAGAGCTGTGGATTTTGAAAATTATCTGGGGTGGTTTGATCCTACTTCTGATTTTGTTGGGATTTTTTCTGATAAAAGATTTTTAAAAAATGAATTTTATATGCCATTTTTATTCTACTTCTCTGAAAGATCTTTCTTTTATCTTTTTGTGTCATATGAGGGCTAAGTATGCTGAGGTAACAGCATGAGTCAGGGAAAAGAATTGTCAATGTGGCTGACAACTATAAACATTTGGTTATTGGATCAAGTTAACATCAGGTTCCTCTACAGGTGTCACCTGTGTACCTGAATGATAGCTTTTCTCCTTACTAACATTTTAAACTTGATAAGCAGTCTATTCTGGGAGTAAAGACAAAGTTTAAATTTTAAAGGTTACCTAAGTGGAACAAATTTTTATTAATGCCAGTTATCTTCCCAATCAGATTTTTTAAAAATCTACAATAGCTGAACACTGGATGGTAAAATCACAAAATTTGTCACTATGTGCTTTTTAACTTGGATTTCTAATCACCTTTAGATTGTTAACCCACCTAAAGATCTGAAGAAACCTCGAGGAAAAAAGTGCTTCTTTGTGAAGTTTTTTGGAACAGAAGATCAGTATGTACCTGCTTGTTTTCATCTGGGGAAAATATTGTATCACATAACGTGGATCTTTTCTGGAAGAAATATTTACTAATATTACAGTGCAATGTCACTTTGTAAAGGTTTCCCTTTGAACCACATAATAAAAGAAATTCAACAATTATTGCATGCTATAGCTGCTCACTGGGGGTGTATGAAGACTGTAAAAACTTAGCTTAGGATTTGAGATGCTGCTGTGATGATAGCGTGCCACTTTTAGGTGTGACATGACTGTGTTAGATTTTACCATGTATGAGAAAGGTACAGCTCAGAGTATTCTTTTATTTTGCTACCAGAGGAGTAAAATTAGCTATATGATTGTCATTTGTGAAAGAATATACCATCCTACATGGTGACTGAAAACATTCTTGCTGTGCTTTTGGAAGACTTCACAGCATAAGAGAGCCAAAACTATTTTAGACTTCCTTTTTTGTGAGGCAGAATTTAATGATTTCCAATGTGAACAAAATCGTAATTGTCTTAAATTTAAATGATTACAAACTAGGGGAAAAAAAAAGCCCTGAGAACTTGGATATTTTGTGAAACTGAAAATTATTTTGATAGTTTTTCAGTTTTCCTCTGTATTTCCCATTAAGTCATGCAATAAAGAAGAAAATTGCAAGTATCTGTGGGAAACCAAAAAACCCTTTACTTTTTGGAAGAAAGGTGACAAGAGCTGAGACCATTTGATGAGTATCTCTTAAGGAAATTATTTTTCACTGCTAAATTATTTTGCCTTAATACTTAAAAATATTTTTCCATTAAGAAATGAGGTCTAAATTTGATGAAGTAGTAGTGAATGCCGCATACTAATGGGAATATTTGGATCTTTTGTAACTTGAGGCAGGTGAAGGTTGATTTGAGGGCAGAGAACGTTTTTTGGTGGTGTTATTAAATATGGTTATTTCAGCTGATAAATTCTGAGTTGAAATGGATTATTTCTGTCCTGATTATTTGTTCTCAGTTCTTGTATTTACACTATTGAATCAAATACAGATTTTTTTTTTTGTATTAAGACAAGCGGGCAAATATCTTGGATACTGTAGCTGAGATTAATAACATGATTGCAAATGAAGAGTTCAGAGGTGCAAAATAGTTGGGATTTATTAAAAGATTCTAGACCTCTGGCCGGGGCAGATTAAGTCATCTGGCACAGTAAGATAGTGTGGTTGTAGTGTCGCCCCCTCCCCCAATCTCCAGCTTGTGAAATTTAATCACATCATGCTAGATAATCATGAATTAGAAATTTGCTTGCTTTGATTGGCGTACCCTACCTAAAAATTGAATAGAAATAAATACTATCACCTTTCTTTCAAATAATGTTGATAAAGAGAGAGAAGCTTGTGTGCCTCCTCTGTCCTGACTTGGAACTTCAGAAGGCTGTGCTGGTTAGAACTGTGCTGTTCTAACCAGTGTGTTGCTTGAGAAAGTTGTCACGTTTGGGCATAATCAATGAGCCAAATCAGGAAAAATATAAATGATTTCACTTAAAATTTGAAGATGCAGAGAAAATCTCTTTACTTATTTTGTACAAGTAAACTAGTGGATTTTGCAAATACTTTTTTCAAGTGTGTGTATGAACAGTACTTGGAAATATGTAACTGAGAGAATGTCACCTTATGAACAGCCTGAGGAATAGCAGAGTGCAGAGCTGTCACTGTTCAAGGGGTGATGAGAAGTGCACTTACACATACTCATGGTCTAGTGCATGTAGCTTCCTTTTTTAGCACCTCACTTTTTCTGCCATGTTCATGCTGTACAATGGCATTTTTATATCATGGATCCATTGCTGCAGCTCTTGTATTACTGCCTTACCCTTTGAAGTTGAACAGGAGAGGATCTGGTCATTGGCTGTTCACCTCTTTGTGTAAGGCAAAGGTGATGCTGGTTGCTGGGTACAATCCCTCCCATGAATTTCTGAGGGTTGTTGCCAGCCAGTTTATGGAGAGGTAGGCAGTCTCAGGCCTTATGTTAGTTTTATTTCCTTCTGAGGATTCCTAGGTGCTTGCTGTGGCCAGAAATGCCACTGTTCCATGCTGGGTACAAATTGTTCCATCCTGACTCATGTGGCTTTGCTTTATCGTACTAAAGGTTAAGGGGAAGGATGTTTAGAAGTAAAAATGGATGTGCATGAGCAGAGCAGAGGAGTAAATAAAAACATACTGATGAGTTTTAGTGATTTTGGTGTAGTGTATAAGTTTTGGTTGTTTGTGAAATTCTGGCTGGCTTAGGATACAGCACAGAGGGAATGCATTTTCCTTTTCCTGCAAATTGGATATTACCATTGCGCTGAGTCTGTGCAATGCTGCAATGACTAAGGGAATAGATTAATTGGAAAGCTGTGAGTAGTTTTGGTCCAAGACACACGGGTCAGAGCATGAGTGCATTGAGACTGTTCTCTAGGTCGTGGCTTTTGATAAATTTTCTACTGAGCTCTGTGCTCTGTATGTTAATTGTGTTGGTGGTGTTAATTGCTCCTGTTATTTCCAAAGGAATGGGTTTTCTGGAAGACAAGGATTCTCTACCCATGGAAGCAGATTTTGCTTATGTTTAAACTGTGAAGTACATATATGCTTTACCGCAGTGAAAGCCACCTTGATGTTCATAGTACTGATACAATATCCATGTCCTATTCTGTGATGGTGTGCGTTGCAATTAAGGCAATCATGTAATGTCTCTTTATTACCTTGTTCTCCAAACTGATAAGGAGGTTTTTCTAGTCTGCCTAGAAGTTGTTCTTCCAAGTGTCTCTTCTTAGAGTAAGTCACATTAAAAGGATTCTTTATCTAAAATCAAGCTCATGTTTCCACAGACCTGACAAGCATGTAACAACATCCATTGCAGGAATCTAAACAACAATTTTAATTTCATTTAGAAGTGGAACTTAGAACTCTTATCTGTGTTTCTAACTGTGTGTCTCAGATAGTATTTAAAATCCCCTTTTATTATTATTTCCATTATACAGTCTTGTTGTAGAAAATCTTTGCTGATATTTCAGTAGTCAAGTAAGAACTTTTATTTTGCTATGTATGTACATTTATTGCTTTTAGTAGTTAAAACTAATAGGCTGACAGGCCCACCAGTCTTTCTTGGTGCGCATCATACAGTTCAAAATATTTTTACAATTTCTTGCCTGCTTAGGAATTCACTATGGCATTTATTAAAACTAAAAATATCATTGCTTTGAAGGCGTCTTTCTACTATGATTCTGCAGAAATCCAAGTGAGAGTCCTGCAGCCATCAGAGGTGTGTGTACAAATACAGCCATTCACCTTCCTTCCCCCTTTGGTATTCCCAAACAGCCAAATGGACTTGCCAGTCATGTGTATCAGTCTTAGCAGGAAGCTGGAACAGCCCATTCTTGCTTACAACCTTGTGAAACATCAGTGTGAAACTAAATATGGTGCGGTCAAGGGACGCTTTCTGACTTTATATAAAGGGAAAAATGGAGGAAGCTTGCAATCTAAGATAAGTGTAATAATTTGCAGCCTGTTTCCATCAGGCACAGTGATTTTAACACTGCACTCATTACCTTTCCATCCTCCATGTCCTATTGGTTTGAAAGCACCTACCCTTTTCTTCTGCCACTGTTTTCCCTGGTTTTCAAGGAGAGAGTAAATTCAGGATGTAGTCTTTCTGAAATGTTATTTCAGGTCCTGACATCAGAAAACAGTTGCTTTAAATTTGCCAGCTGTTGGAAATACACCTTAGCAGTCTAGGGGGCTGGAGAGATAAGCTGAGCTGGTGAGCTTGTGTTCCTAGTACTTCTCACTGAGGCAGATTATCCCATGTGGAGCTCCGTGTTGCTGTAGCGGAGCCAGCTGGAATGTTGTTTAACATCCCTGCAAGCACAGTACCATAGCTGAAAATCACTAGACAAAACTCTTCCGCCTCTTACTGAGGAGGTATTTTATTGCACAAATATGAAAAACCTAATACTTAATTTCCTTCATTATTGCCCTGCTTCTTGGTTTTTTCTAAATATCCCTTCCTTTATTCTAGTATTATGTGGTCATTTTTGTTGTTTTTTTCTAGGAGTTTATGTACTAAGTTGCAGAGTTTAGTTATTTGAGTTAATTGATGAGGATTGGGATGTTCCCTTTTAACAGAAGGAAATCCATCTTGATTTCTGTTGTGTGCTCACACACACTAGCCTTGTAAATAACTAATCTATTTTCTTTTGGCTTTCAGAACTGGTTGTATTTGCATTTAGTGTGGGCATCTAAAGTGCTACAGTCTAAAGCAATAAAATTTTTCCCAGATTGTGGTAAATAGAAATTTGGAGATACAGTGGCACTGTTTTCCATCCCTAGCTATATGGTTTGCAGAAAGCGAGCATTGGTGAATATTCATCCGTCTCATTTCTGCAGTTTATCATTAGGAGTTGGTATCTGTAGACAGGAAGAGAGTGGCTGGAATGGTGACGGTTTGAAGATCTCCTTGCCTGTGCCACAGTTGTGCCAGGGATTTGAATCTGGTTTCTCTGCATCTCTCTGCCACTGTTTCCGTGCAGCTGCAGGTCACTTTCATACTTGCCTGTGCTTATTCTAAGTTTTGCTTATTGTTCATGTTTATAATGTGGATTTGACATGAGCAATGATTTTTTAAGAGTGGTGTTTTGGAGAGGATGAGGAACAGTGTGGAGAAATGAAAAGAGAAACCTCTTCATAACGGGTATTTTTATTACATACATTTTATCACTTTCCATGAAGCCCATTCTTTACAGATGCCAGGTGACTGTGTAGCACTACGGACACAATTTCATCTTAAATATGACATCTTCAGTGTCATCAGTAAAGTTTTTCTCAGGCATTGCTGAATCAGGAGAGAAATAGTAGTTCCTTATATATGTTGTATCCTTGAGACTGATCTAAATACTGGGCTTCATTGACCTTGAGGGTATTGAGATCTTATGTATAAACATGGATGATTTGTTTTCAAGTGCTTGAAGTATTGCGTGCAATTGGTTTGTGGACATTGGTTTCAAAAGACACGCTCATCTCTTACAGAAGGTTGCCCAGATAGACGATGCATAAACAAACTGGAAAGGAAAATACCAATTTAATTTTTTTCCTGTTTTTTTAAAGTTTATTTTTAACTGGGGCAGCATTTAAGATTGTTTTTCACTTATTAGTTTGTGTCTGAGATCTCTAGTTCTTTGTCCTGGTGGATCACAAGTACCAAGATGCCACAAGTACCTTTGAAGCCAGGAACCAGAAAGCTTTGTGCTTCAGGCTTTCTCAATACCAAAGGAAAAGGAATGAGAAAGGAAGCTAATGAACATGTGCAGTGAGGAGGGATAGGATGTGCAGAAACCTAAGAGAATGCCTTGAGAGAAAAGAACTTATTTTTATTTAGAAATTCAGTCCTGCAACAACATTTAACGTGTTGTTTTATATTGTGGTCCAAAATTTTGTTTCCTTTATACACGTAATGAAAGGTGTCTCATTAGCTGGTGCTCTGTGGTACCCAGAGATGTTTGTCGCTGTTTGTCATACAGGCAGGCTTGACAGTGTAAGATTATGTTAAAGTGTGTTTCACAGTAGTGTCTGGGCAGCTGGGAGAGATTCCCTGAGTAGCTGCTGGACTCAGACTCTAGTCTGAATGCTGAGATTTGACTTGTTATATTAAGTCAGTTCTTACAAAAATGTAAGTGAAAAGATTCAGCTTTGCATGCAGGAGCACTGGGTTCTTTGGAAAGCATGCTGGCATTTTCCACATTCAGTTCTAGGAGGAGGTCTTGTCTCTGTAAATGAGACCTAAAGTGTTTCAGTCTACTTTCTTAAAATTGATTCCCGATTACAAACGATTTACAAACAGTTGCTATTGCCAGTGAGGAGGAAGGTCTTAATGAAGTTACAGAGTTTATTTTGTGAAGAGAGGACAATCAAGATTCAGCAAAGCATTACTATTATTTTTTGTTGTTTTAATCTTCATATTCGGTTTAACTATATGACATGGTGCTTGCAGTGTCTGAAAATGCAGCTAGTAAATCACTTCATCTGCTTGCAGGAGCTAGACTGCACTGGGGAATATTTAAAACCTGTAATTGTGGACAGTCTATGTTACACAGAGATATCTGGGGACAAGAGAAAGTCTGATTGCCCTGGTTTTGGTGTGTGTTGGGCTGCTGTGTGCTAAGAAGTACCATTGGCCATACTAACTGAGGGAAGGGTTTTCAAAACTTACACAGTTCTGTTTTCAGTAAGGTGGGAGCAGCTTTGTAACAGTGTGATTGATGAGCCTGGGCTTGAATTTGGGGAGGGAGAAAGGTGGTTTAATCTCTGAGAACCACGAGGAATTCAGGCATCAAGGGAAGCAAAGGCATTCCCTTAAACCTCACTGAAGAAGTGGTAGAAGAGCTTGTTTATGTGAAGGAAAGCGGTTACCTGTACTTGATAACTTCACAGTTTGGTAAATGTCAAGAAGTCTTATTTAGCAGGAGTGGAAACAGGGAAGTCATTTGATTTTCCTCAAAGGACTACAGTCTTAGTAGGATTGCAGGTTAATACTCTGCTGCTGTGCAAGTCAGGTTATCTTACAATAGCAACTGTGAAGGAAATAGATCTTTTTCCTTGAAAACAAAATTGTTTTCATGCAGAATACCTGGGTACATCAGAAAGAAGTGTAGCAATGAGCTACGGCTTTTGTATTCACTCTGTGGTTATCTCCATAGTGAGGTACATAATCTCACTGTATGGGGGGTTTTTCCTACAGTTTTTTTAGACACCTATGTGCTCAGTATATTTGAACCAGGGATTGATAGCTCAGAATTGTTAGGTGAACTTTGCTTTCAACAACCTCTCGAGTAGATTCATGGTATTGGCTATTTTACCTGGAGGCATGGGACCGTGGGTGTCCTTCCTGGTGAAACAAGAGCAGTCATTGGGCTGCCATTGTTTTAAAAGCATCCTGTGATCACATCCAAAAGCTGTTTTGCTGAATTAGAATATGAATAATGCTTAGAGGGGGATAGTGCTAGAATGAGAGGAGATAAAACTTAAGAAATAAAGAAGTAAAAGTGCCAGAAGAAAATTCTCAGTGAATGCAGTAATGGCAGCCCTTCAGTTTCTAGATAGGAAGTCAATTTGGGCTTTTATCATCAGTAGATCTGGGGGAGAAAGTATAACTGTGTGTTTCTCAAAGTGGGATAATTGAGAAAGCTGCAGTTTGGAGAATATAACTAGCTTCTTTTTTTGTTTCAAGTGCTTGGATCAAAGTGGAGCAGCTGAAGCCTTATCACCCTCACAAAGAGGAAATGATAAAGATTAACAAGGGTAAGCGCTTCCAGCAAGCTGTGGATGCTGTAGAGGAGTTTCTTAGAAAAACCAAAGGCAAGGACCAGGTGAGTGGGTTCTTTTTCACTGTGTGCATCAAAACAGGTCTTGGCATGAATGACGATTAGATGCCTTGTTATGTGAAAGGAGTTTGTTGCCTCTGGCAGGTTGAGGGGATTTTTGTTTTCTTTCCTTTGTTTTTTGGGGTTTATTTCCTATCCTCTCTTCTTCCCCATTTAATCTTGTTTGGTGAGAAAAAGTGATTATTGGATTATTAAATGATGAAGAAACTGAAGAGGCCAATTGATCTGCTTGTGATGATTTTATAAATCAGTCTTAAGAATTTGATATCTAGTAATCTTGTCTTTAGTGTGTTAGAAGTGCTCACAGATCTGGCAAGTCTTCAGGTGGCCTGTTCTGTTATGTGCTTGCTTAAACTGGTGTGTTTTTGCAGGAGAACTAACCAGGAACTTCACTCACCAACTCCAAAGGGCTAACAGATATGTAGTTTTCAAGTTACTATGCTGTTGTTTTGCCTGATAGTAATCAGCATAGGGTCCTTCACATCCTTGGTTTTGCATGAAAATCATTCCATCTCTTCTCTTCTTTCCTTACCATCTTCTATTCTATAATCTCTCAGGCGTCTTCCCATAACTCCACTGAAGAGAAGAATCGGCGTAATTCCAGTGAAGAAAGAGGCAAGCAATCTGCTGGTGAAGAGAAACGCAAAGCCAGTTTGTCTGAAGGAAAGGTGAAGAAGGGCACAGGGGAAGGAAAAAAGAGGGTCTCTTCTGTCTCGTCAGAGAGAGGATCAAAATCACCCTTGAAAAGAGCCCAGGATCAGAGCCCCCGAAAGCGGGGGCGTCCACCCAAGGATGAGAAGGTTTGTGTTGTGCATGTCCGCCAGTGCCCGTGGACTTGGCAGCTGGACTTGAGGGCTGACTGGCACCTTGACTAACAGGCCAGCAGGAAGAATCAGTTCAGTATCACTTATTTTTAAGCTTTTCCATGTTGCTACTTCTAGACCATTTGGCTGCCTGATACCCTTGGCAAGCGTATTGTTGATTCTTCCCGTGATTTTTACCAGTTAGTTACTGTGAGTGGCTCTGTTTGTGTCTTTGAGAGGGGTTTGAAAGCTGTATCAGGAGATTCCATCTTTCGTCTTGTCATCCCTCGAGTTCAGTTTGTGTGGGAAGGATTAGCACAGAGATATGGGTCTTCATCTGGCTCTTAACTTCTCCCATCTCATCTGCTTCATATGATCAGGTGATTAGTAGTCGCTTAACTTCAACCTCAGTACTCACAAAGAGTCAGATATCCTTAAGGGCCAGAGCTTAAAGAATAAATTCGTAGCCTGGGGAATCCACCAGAAGAATTGTCTTCATTTCAGCTTCTGTGCTTTAGGATATGTTCCCATCCTCCATTATAAAGGAGCCTTAATATTTTATCCCCTCTACTTCCTGATATTTCTTGATGTTGGGGCAGCACTTTGTCTACCCTCATTTGGAGTTCCAGCATTTTTATTATGGGACTCAACTGTTGGGGTCTAGATCTTCCAATTTCAAATGGATATTTATTTTGGTGGATTATTACAAGGCACATCTCCATCAGAGACTACACCTGAAGACTACTGGAAGACCTCGACTGAAATACCATACAGCAATGTGCTTGCTCACCTCTGCTTCAAGGGAATCACATTGTGCTTCACAGACTTTTCTTTCAGTCAGGATGCAAGTCAAGACAGTGATCTTTGCTCTCCAGAATTACGAATGGATCAGCCTCCACTGGTTGAACAGCAGACTCTCTTCTGATGTAGTAAAATGAAGCTGGTCATCTCAGATACTAGCTGTGAAGGCATCATAGAATAGAGTCATAGAATATCCTGATTTGGAAGGGACACACCAGGATCATCAAGTGCAACTCCTAAGGGGTTAAAGGAAATACTGACTCTTTTTTAGTACCAACGTCTGTGAAATTAGGCTGCACAACAGATCCCATCAGTTTCTTCTGTTGAAGGAAGTTGGAGATGGGGAGGAATGGATGCATATTTATGAATTATAGTGAATAATTACAGAACTCATCTTGACCGATGCAGGAAAATGCTTCATTGGCAACATAATTTTCACTTTTCCAAGTGTCTTCCTATAAGTATGTTGTGTCTCCACATATTTCTGTTAAAATAAGCCACAAGACCTTTTTTTTCACTTGCAAAATGATTCTGTGTCTTGGAGCTAGATTCATTCCAAAATTGATCAAAACTAATGTCTGGGAGAATTCTGATTGTGCTGACACATTGCACGCAGGTTTTACTGTGTTAACTACCTCAGGGCTTTGAGTGAGCTAATTGTGGTAGTAGACATTATTTTACTGGCACATAACAAGGAGACTGGTTTTAAAGTTGCTGCAAAGTGGTGGCCAGCTATGTGATAACTGCCTGGCCACAAACCGGGAAATTAAACAGGATAAGGTAGGAAAGTAAGCCTTACAGCTTCTGGAAAGCAACAATTAAAAAAATTGCCATGAAAATACAATACTGGCTTAATACTGTTTTTCAGCCTGTGAAATAGTTTTAAAATCTTGTCTTCTTGCCTGGTTCTCATATCAAGTTCTTAGCCGTAGAGTAGAAAACATTTGTGTTGTTGTCCTGAATTAATACGATGCTAGGATTTGGAGTTTTTTGCTCCATCTCAGTCCAAATTCTGGCTTTCCAAGCAATAACCATGCATAAAAATCAAGAATCCAGTTGTTGCTGAGGTGTGCTCTGTCTAGAAAGGCTCTGTGGCTATACATGATCATTCATATACTCTCATTTTTAAGCTTATATGAATATTTTCAAAGAGCAACAGAACTCCATCGGTATCAAAGCAGGTTTTATCCATGCTTTACCAGTTGAAGTATACAGGACTCTCCCTAGATACTACAAGGTTGGAGACTGATGTCTGCATTGTCCTACTAACACTTGGACAGTTGTATTGTTCTGGGTTACTTCCAGGAGTCTTGCTCTGACCGTTCTTGCAAACAGTGTTCTTCTCTTGTGCTTCTGTGTGGGTACTAAGGTATATTGTGCATTTTCAGGAAGTAATTTTGGGGGGGAGATAATGTGACTGCATTTCTGAAGCCTCATTTCAGAGGAAGACAGCACGTATTACACAGAAGTCCTGTGCATTGTCTTTATGTAGCATAAAGACCTAGATGTCTATAGTATATGTCTATGACCTATAGCATAAAGACCTATTTTAACCTATATGTCTTGGGGAAATAAAAGATAAAATTTAATCTGCTCAACAGTAAAAGCCCCAATATGTTAAGTACTATCATGATACTACAAACCAGGGCCTGTGGTGCAGGTGGGGCAGCCCACATACTAGTTTGTCTCATGGATTCTGCAAACCTGAGCAGATATGGCTGTCAGCCTCACGCTCTGAAGGTTCTCCTGATAACAGGTAGGCTATTCTATTGTGACAGGGTAGGATTAAAAGAGTTCAGACCTCTGCTTGTAATGATTTTTCTTCACTCATTTGTTGAACTTTTTGCATCCACCAGAGGAAAATACGGGATCAAGCACATTTGTTTGTTTCTCTGCTCATTCCATAAGTGCTCAAGTTCAGTGATTCCTCTTAGGTATGAAGAATGGACTCTCCAGAAGCCATAAATCTGGTTGAATTCCTGGCAGTTGATGTTTTCCTCACCTCACCTGTGTTGTTAACACTCTTTGTTTAAATATGAATGCTTGTAGAAAGGCCTGTGAAATAGAAGGCATTTGTAGTGCTTTCAGAGCTCTCTCTGTGTGCACAAATGATCATCATGGTGTGACCAGCCCCTGAGTCAGGTTTTAAGCTCTTTCTGATCCTCCTTCTGTCTCCTTAGGACCTCACAATTCCAGAGTCAAGTACAGTGAAGAGAGTGATGAGTGGAACTGTGGCTGGATTTAAATGGCCACCAAGCGTGAGCGAGGTGAGAAGCTTTACAACATCTAGGATTTGAGTTTGTGGCAGCAAATCTAGAGCCTTTTGTCTGGCTATAAAACAGCAAGATCTTACCTTCTTGTGTCAGAACATACTGCAGCATAACAAAGTTGAACAATATCCCTGACAGTTTAGAAATATGCTGGGAAATGATATTTCTGTCTCTGTGGAACTATTTGCAGATTCACACTTTACTTGCTGTACTAATTTTTACACTTATTGTTTCAAAAGCATTTCTGAGACTGACTTCCCAAAAGTGGAGGTGATGTGGATAGTCTCTCCCTATTTGAATACTATCACATGGGGTGCTTTCATTTGATTTCCTTCACAAGCAGCTTTTGAAAACCTTTTGATTTGGTTGAATAAATGAGTAGTCAGTAAAGCAGAGTAAGAGCAGTATGATTCCAGGCTAGTATGTATGATGCTCTCTGGGGAAATGAGGTATCTGGGCCTGCAGTCCTTGTTGCTGTTAGGATGAGTTTGCTTGGCATGTAGCAATCTCCAGTCAATTCCCAGAATGCTGTTTTATGGAATTCCTTGGAAGCTGGAAAATAAGTGTTTTTGTTTGCTTGGGAGAGGAAGAAGCGGAATATGAATTTTCTTCCTCTCATGTTAATCTTGCTTGTATACTTCTTTGGTTTTCCTACAGTTGTTCAAAAATGAGGAATTTGGTTTGAATGGCTTTGGTTTTGAGAATGAAACACAATGTAAGCTGCTTGATTGAAACAGGTTCCTTGTGACAGCTGATACATTTTATATTTTCCTCCTTAGGCTTTTGTTCTCATGCAGCTTAGGAGAGCAAGGGAATTGTGCTGTAGTCACTCAGTAACTCTCTGGATTTATTTCTGAGGCTATACTTTCTCTCTTTGTAGCCTGTGAAGGACAGTGATCCACACTTTCATCACTTCCTGCTAAGCCAGACAGAGAAGGTAAGGATTTGGCAGACAGGATCACACTGCTGGGTATCTTGGAATCCTGCCCTTTCCTGGAACTGAATACAAGGAGTGTGCATAAATAAGAGCTCCAGAATTCTGTTCCTTAGGGGCTGGCAACTAGATTAGTTGAAGTACTTCCCAGCTTTAAGATTTAGAGTGATTTAGCATTAAGTACAGTGAATAGTTTTAAGTAAATCAAGATTATCTAGCACTAGTTTTTGACAGATCCGATGTATTAAATTGTGTAGAATGAATATTGATGGACAAAAAAATTTTTGTGTTCAAAAATCCTGTTTGATTGTTTTTGATAGTTCTCCTATCAGTTTTTTC
Organism: Drymodes brunneopygia; assembly: GCA_013400955.1. Classification (NCBI taxonomy): domain Eukaryota; kingdom Metazoa; phylum Chordata; class Aves; order Passeriformes; family Petroicidae; genus Drymodes; species Drymodes brunneopygia. The sequence continues at coordinate 15,822 of VZTZ01017349.1, forward strand.
ATCTGGAAAGGCTTGTCAATTTACTGAATGTTACAGGAAAACTTCCAGGACCAGAAAAGCTCTTTGTAAAATACAGCCAGTTTATCTCCTGAGAGTCAGAAGCCTTGCAAGATTTTATATTCAGCAGTGAACATCAGGAGGAAAAGGAAAGATAAAATTAAACGTAAAAGGATTTATATTTTGCTGAGGATCTGGGCAGAGCCAGAAGGATTAAGAGCTGCTAACAGTTTTATCTAGATGAGCTCACAGTAAGCAGCATGGGGAGGAACAGCCTTTGCCTTAGTATGTGTAGAAAGCCACATGCCTTCTCATATTAACCAGAAAGTTTTGGTTCCACAACTGCACAGACAGAGTGAGTGTAGATATGAGGCTTCTTGGCAGGCTTCAGAGAGCTAAACGTAGGAGTAGGGATGGCCCAGGTTCTGGTGCCTCCAGAGGAGCCTCTTGTAGGAGCTACAGAAGGGAGTTTGCAGTGACTGTATTAGATGACAGGATGAATTGCTGGGGCAGGGTGGGAAAGAACAATCTTAATATCTTGCAATATATTTTAGGTTTTATTTTCTCCCCTTGAGGGAAGCCCCAGAGTTGTCCTGCATTGAATATGGTGGTGGGTGGGTGAGCTGCCTGTTTCTGTGGAACAAGGATATGGTCTGTTTGCTCTGTTTAGCAGACTAAATCAGCACTGTCCTTCCGCTGAATGCTTTGTCTTCTCCATACAGCCAACTGTCTGCTATCAAGCCATCACAAAGAAGCTGAAGGTTTGTGAAGAGGTAAAGCATTCATTTCAAATCTTCATTTTGATGGATTTTTATTGTTATGAGGCCTTGCAGTTCTTCCAGAGCTGTGCATTATATTGTTTTTATTATTATTTTTCCCCCCTCTCTTCACCTTCCCTCGTCCCCCCACCCCACTCCCTCAGGAGACAGGATCCACTTCCATCCAGGCAGCAGACAGCACAGCAGTCAATGGCAGCATCACGCCTACAGACAAAAAGTAAGATCTCCAACACACTTCAGCCATTTCCTTCCCAGCTCACACATGCAACCACTCTCCGGCCTTTTACTGAGAGTGAATAAACCTAACATTTCCCTTCAACTGCACATTCCTTCTGTCCTTGTGTGAAACTGTTCTGGGGGGCAGCTAAAAACAAAGGGGGCTGTACAAAACAAAATTCAGAGTAAGTTCTGTCCTGGATATATCTGTGATTTGGAGTGTTTCTGCAGTTGCCCTTTTCAGTAGGTCCCACTGCAGGATGTTAGCAGCAGTATTCCTGAGTATTGCATGAGGTAGGGAAATTAAAGGGGATATGTCTCCAGAAGTGCCTGGCAGTTGACTGGGGTTGTTTAATTGCTCTCCTGAGCATACAGAAGACAAGAGGAAGAGGGAGGTGTGTTCTCCCATCACCAGAACTTTACTGTGTAGCACGTGAGCTTTTTGGTTTCTCCTAACGTCCCTGTTCTCCTTTCTAGAGTGAGAGAAGCCTAACTTGAGCTTCCTGTTTTGCTCTGTAACTTCTGCCCTGTTCAAATTGAGTTCAGGCCACTCTTGCTGTTTGCTTTCGGGGCAGTTCACGTGGGATGTCAGTTCTCACCTGTACTGCAGGGGAACAAAAATAACAGTGAAGCTGTTCAGGTAAAACAGTCTCTCAGGAAAGTGTGTCTCAGAGGTGGGATGGAAAGAATATCTTTGCTGGTTTAGAGACTTGAAAATAGGCAGACCTTATTTGGGCCATGTAAGGAGCCTGTAGTGATTTGCTCTGCCCTGTCTAGATTAGTTTGCTTGGAGAAAAGGCAGCATGGCTGTCTGGGAGAGGACAGCTGGCTTGTGAAAGCCACGGTGCACCTATAGTGTGGCTAATTCTACAGAATTAACTGCGAATTTGCCAGGTAAATTTTGTTGTGAAGTTACCTCAGATGTAGCTGAATGTTTCAGAATCTCTCTGGAAACTGTGGGCTTTGTGGGAAGCTGCATGATGGATAAAAGGATTCTTGCAGCAATATCTGCAGAGGAATTCCTGTTGCAGGTGATTGTAGGGACTTGGTGGCATATTGTCTTATTTTTGAATGGAGGGAACAAAACTCTTTCCAGCTTGCGTAGGAGGGGAAGGCTGTTTTCTGGGGCTGCTGGTGACCTGTACTGGCCTAATACTTCCTTTCTTCCTGTGACTGAAATGGCAGCTGTAGAGCAGGGACTAGGTCTTCGATCTGGCATGATGCTTAGCCCAGTAGTCTTTGCTGGGCTTTATTAAAACAAAGATAGTAATATATCATTCAATTATACAAGCAAGCATTGTATGTTTGAGTTAAAGTCAGAAGATTAATTAGAGAAGCACCTGCTCATTTCTAAATGTTCTCTTTAACTTCAGAAAGGCAATGACTGGCAACAGAAAGCACACAAACAGCAATTTTAGTAAACAAAAAACCACACACAAACAAACCACCCCAAACAAACAAAGAGAACCCAGACCATCCAAATCTTTAATATTTAGGTGATCTTCTGAAATTGGCTAAATACGTTTTTCAGAAAATGGTTAGGGATGCTTGGTAAGCAAAATAAATTCCAGCTTGCTTTTAAAGCTCAGTATTTGCCCGTTGTAGCTGTGGCTGCAGTGGAACATGTTTGTTTGAGTATTTTTTGTGCTGATGATTCTCCAGTTTGCTCTTCATCATTTCCAGCACCATGAGAAACTGACACTGATTGCTTTCTCTTGCATTAATGTTTATCTGTACCCTCAGAATAGGATTTCTGGGCCTTGGTCTGATGGGAAGTGGCATTGTCTCCAACTTGCTGAAGATGGGTCACACTGTCACTGTCTGGAACCGGACTGCCGAGAAGGTAGGCATGTGTTTAAACCTTTCCTAAACATTCCGTTACTCCCTGTATCTCATGGAATCATCTGTCAGTGGTACCTGGGAGAAGATGCCAATGCAACAGAAGAATATGCTTGCCACCTTGTTCTGTCCTATTTCCTAGGTACTTGTTGGTGGGCATATGTGATCAGGTGCAGCTATGGTCTGTTCTAGTGTGGTCACTCTTACATCACCAGTCTCGCCCTACTACCTTTTTGTGCGAGAGGAGAGAGTTCTCAGAAAAATTACACCCTTGTATATATATGTATTGAAGAATGGGATGTAACATGCCTCTGAAAATACTGCTGATGTAAATAGCCATGTCAGTGTATTGTGCATCTGACCAAAAAGGCCAGGTGCAGGGAATTATCCCAGGAGATTAAGGTATGGTAAGATGCACTGCTCAGCCGCAGGTTAGTCTACATCTGTTGTGCTAGTCATGGGGTAACAAGGGTTCTGTTAAAGACCTGCTGTGTCATGAGACCACAATGGAGAAGTGCTTTATAGGAGTATTCAAAATGAAAACAGAGCTTATATTGCATTGCACTTACATACTTGACAGTGTTACTCTTTGTAGTGGAGGAGGAAAAGTAGGTAGTTTCGGGGAGATGTGGTACTTGTAAGATGCTGTGGAATATCGAAGCAGGAAGGGCACTATGGTTACTTTGTTAAAAGGGGATTAAAAGATTTGTTTTTTCAAGAGCAAAACGTGGCTTGTATGAGGGGATAGGGAAGAAGGAGCTAAGATTTTGAAGCAGCAGCCTTCTGAAACACATCAGTCTCAGCTATGCATATTCCTCTTATTATCCAGTAACACATTTTGCTATGTCCTTTTACCAATCTTTTCCCTAAATCTGCCATTTTTCTCTAATAATTTCTTGTCAAACCCACAACATTCTTACTGTTTCACCTAAGAGTTTTGTTTCTTTGTGTTTTTCTTTAAAAGTTCTTCACCTGTTCTTCAGAGAAGCTTCAAAAGAGCCGTGTGTGTATGTGTGTGTGTGTGTGTGTGTGTAGACAAAGAAACAGAAGAAGACAAAGTTGCTGTGTAATTAACATGCCTGACTCCTTTCAAGTTGTGTCCAGCAGTGGAGTTTTTCCAGCAAAATGCAAAGAATCCATTTTCTCTGTATTTAATTTGTCTTACCCTTGAACTTGTGCCTTTTGCAGTGTGATTTGTTCATCCAGGAGGGTGCACGGCTGGGAAGAACCCCTGCTGAAGTAGTCTCCACCTGTGACATCACATTTGCCTGTGTATCAGATCCAAAAGCAGCAAAGGATGTAAGGATTAACTCTTATTTTACCTCCGCTGGTTAGACTACAAGATGGCAGTCACTGAATGCCAGTTCTGATTCCTGCTAACCACAGTAGCCTGTGTCATTGTACATCCTGAGCAGTGCAGCTGTGTGAAACTAAATGTCCCAACAAAAATTAAGCATTTTAAAAACTAAGTCTTTAAGGGCAGGTTCTGATACCCTCTGGGGGTCTGCCGCTGCAATGCTAGGCTCAGCTGGACTCTTGCAGAACTGGGGTTTCTCTGCAGACACCCTATTGCTTTACCGCTCTTCTGTTCTCCACAGCTGGTGCTTGGTCCAAGTGGAGTGTTGCAGGGAATTCGCCCAGGGAAGTGTTATGTGGATATGTCCACCGTGGATGCAGATACAGTCACAGAGCTGGCCCAGGTAATCACTGAATTGAGCCTCTTAGCAGCTGTTCATTCAGCAGCAGTTCTGCAGTTTGTGTTGTTTCAGGCACTTTATTACCTGTTGGTAATAAAACTGCTTCTAGGGATCTTTGGGTTTCTTTTGGGAGAGTCTCAAGTTCCAGGCAAACAAGACGAAATAACATGTCAAATCTTGACTGGCAAACAGTGTTGGACGAGATGTTTGCCGGTGATACCAGCAAAGCCTGTAGATTTGACAGAGCTGTTACCTGACACCAGTGCAAACAGCCAAATTTTCATCCACTAAGAAATACTTGTAGACAGGTTGGTATTCTGTAGCAAACTGGAGAGTAAAACCCTGTCTGGATTAATGACGTATAAAATGCATAATCTGCCTAGTTTAAAGGCTCTGGTTGGGGAAAAGGAATGTCTTCACATTTCATTCTATAGAAATATTATTATAGGATTTCTATAGAAGTGTTCTGATTACTTCTACTGTGGTATCTGTGATTTCTTTTTGGCATCTTGATTGTTCCCCACTGCCCTAAGGTAGCGTGTGTGGTTTTACGAGGAAGGGGAGCTGGTTTTGGTGATATTTTAAGTAGACATGTTGGTGATGCACTAGTGTGTAACATAAATTTAGAGAATGCAGATCACCCATATTAGTAAACCTCTGGCTGAAGAGATCTATCAAAGGTCTTTCCTCTCTGGGAAAGATGGGAAAATATAATGATCAATCTTCTGGGATTCCCATGCCACATAAACACCTTCAGTATTGATCCCTTGGCTAGTATAAGGTGCCATGACTAAAGCATGCCATTTCAGCTACTTAAAACATGCACAGTAGTGATGGGTGCAGGAGGGTCTTGCCTGGAGTGTGAGGTCAACTTTTGGTCTTAAGCACACTTTGTAGCATACAGTGTGATCCATAACATTAGTGCTTTCTTCTCCTGTTTATATGTTGGAGCTATTTGTTCTGCTTTAAAATTCTGTCCTTAGGGGCAGGAATGCCCTAAATGATGTTCCTGCTACTGTTCATGCACAGCTAACCAGAGATGCTCTTCTCCCAGGTGATAGTGTCCCGAGGTGGTCGCTTTCTGGAAGCACCAGTCTCAGGAAACCAGCAGCTCTCTAATGATGGAATGCTTGTGATCCTGGCAGCTGGTGACAGGGGTTTATATGAGGACTGCAGCAGCTGTTTCCAAGCCATGGGGAAGACCTCTTTTTTCCTAGGTAATTGAAACATGGAGGGCCTGATAGCAGTTTCTTAGTGCAAGGACTGGGAATTTCAGCAAGGACTCTGAGATGTATATGTCATCTTTTTCTTTTCTCTTTGGGCAGTGTGGGAAATTGGCCTGCTCCTCTGGAACTTGGCCAGTTTCAGAGCCTGCAGGCTAAGGATTCTTTTTTGAATGCTGGCTCAGTTTGGAGGATTTGTGATGCTTTTGGTTTTAAATCATATTTTCTTACGACTTCTTCATTCATTTGAGTACTTGGAAAATGGGAATATTTTCTGAAGTCTTTCAAGGCAAGGGAGAGCTGCCAAGTGCTTGATGCAAGGAGTCTAGCAGTGTTACTGCAGTGTGGGCTGGGGAAGCAGGGCTGCTGTTTCTCTTCTAGAGGAATCCCAATGATGTGTCTCACTCCCAGGTGAAGTAGGCAATGCTGCCAAGATGATGCTGATTGTGAACATGGTCCAAGGCAGCTTCATGGCAACAATAGCAGAAGGACTGACTTTGGCTCAAGTGACTGGCCAGTCCCAGCAGACCCTTCTGGATATCCTCAATCAGGGACAACTTGCCAGCATCTTCCTGGACCAGAAGTGCCAAAGTAAAGTTCTCTTACATTGTTTTCTTACAGGTCATTTTTTACAATCTAGCAACTTTTCACATAGTGGCAAAAGGAAGAAAATAACAGTCCCATCTTCATCAGCCTGGGATTATGGTTATTTAAGCATTCTGGAAATGAAGAGCTGAGTTCCCATTCCTTCCCCTTCATAGCTAGGACTTCTGAGAATCTGAGTTAGGACTGCTTAGGGCTTAAGTTAGGATTTCATTGGGGCAGGGTAACAAGTGAAATGGAGGGCAAGCTGCTTAGAAATCTGAGCTCACTTCGTCAGTGGGCAGTAGTGATATCATCTGCTGTGGCCAGATGAAGATAGAGAGTAGAGAAACAGGAGAGCTAAAAGTAGTGATCAGCAAGGGAAACAGAGATGATGTTGAATTGCAGCCCCTTGCAGTGTGGGCTTGGCTTACTTTTGTCATGCTTACTTTTTGCATGGATTCCTCTCAACAGATATCTTGCAAGGAAACTTTAAACCTGATTTCTACCTGAAATATATACAGAAGGATCTTAGATTAGCTATTGCACTGGGCGATTCTGTCAACCACCCAACTCCCATGGCAGCTGCTGCCAATGAGGTAAGAGTTGTTCAGTGTTCAGATGTATTCTTCAGCATTTATTCAACAGAGCCATATGTCAACCAGAGACACAGATCTAAGAATTACATCATCTCTAAGACAAGGAAGCAGTGATTAAAATATATTTTGACTAGGGTGGCATTGGATTTGTTTTGATTGTAGGGACCCTTAGAATGTTGTATCAGGAAACACAGAAAGACCTGGCATTTTCTGATCTGCACTTGGATTATTTGACATACTGTGCAGTTCCATGGTTGCAGTGGTCAGCAAAGGAGTTTTTCTGCTGGGAAGAGGCTTCACACAAGAGCAAGCTCTGATCCTTTTCTGATTTCTCTTTAGGTCTATAAACGAGCAAAAGCATTGGACCAATCTGACAACGACATGTCCGCAGTGTACAGGGCCTACATCCATTAGGCTGCACCCTTCTTACTGTTCATATGATGATTATTGATTAATATTATTATGATACTGGGTTTTAACTCTGGACCAGTCCGTCTCTGTCTTTCCATTTCCTTTTATACACAGACTTTGAGACCTGCTGCAGTGAGCCTTTCACTGTGGCAGGAGGGGGGAGGAGGGGGCTCAGATTGTTGCAGTCTAATTAGAAAAATCCATGCCATGCACTGACAGTCATGAGACAGAACAGCGGCGATTGTTCAGAAGCTCTGAGGCAACTCTGCCAGAAATCTGCTGCTTGGCTGCTTTAATTTTCCTCTTTGTTTGCTAGTCCAAGATGCTGTTTCTAACAATCCCTTTCCTCCTTTGCTGTGAAATAATGAAAGTGTTGGACTCTCTGCATCAAGGGGACAGGGTGACTTACATCCCATCTACCTGTGAATATCACTCTAGTCCTCGGTCCCGAGTAAGGTGAGGAGCATTCCTGCTTGTTAGCCACTGTTAGAGAACAAAGCACCTCCCATGGAGGAAAAGGGCAGTTCCAGAGGGTAAGGGGAGTTGAGTGCAACACTGTCTTGATTCAGTTTCTTTTTAGACTTCCACTTCCCCAGCACCTTGATGGAGGAATTCCTGTACTGTTAAAGACAACACATTGCATCCATGTCTTCCCCTGTACAGACAACTATAGCTTAGGGAACACAAACTGTAGTGAAAATAGGAGAATGCCAATGTCAGTGAGGCTCCTGAAAGGCTTATCACAGCCTATCCCAAACATCATTGGAAAGTAACATATTTGTGTAGAAAACTGCAAGAGAAACATAGAGCCTATAAAACTGGGCTAGAGGATTTTACTTGTTCCTGACCTTAGCTTATGTTATGTTACTACTTGCCTTTTTTTTTTTTAACCATTGTAGTCAATAATTACAAGGTATCTTGGATTATACAGCAGTGTCACAAGCAGAGTGATGAGTCTGAAAGGGGAGAGAAGAATGATCCAAGAGACTGAGATTCCTGAGCTCCTTTCCACTCTCTCTGGCCTTTGCATGGTTGTCACATCTCTCAGCCTGTTTGCCCATCTAAAAAGGTGGGTTATGGTTACCTACCTCACAGGGATACTTTTATGTACTGACTAGTGATCTTTATACATGTCAGATTTTCCATACATGTTCTCAGTGTTACTACTTTGGGTACAAGATAGCACAGCATAAACCTTCTCCCTGTACTTGTGAACTCTGCTTGTGGCCAGATACCAACTTCTAGAAAGACCAGTAATTGAAATTGGGGAGGCTAAGACCACTGCTGAGCTTTAGTCTAGAGATGGGTGACATGAACTGCAGATACCAAGGCTGTAGATCAGAGATGCTCTCAGTGTAGATAGCAGAGCAACCCAGAGTCCAAAGAATCCTTGTCACTAAAAATGCACAGTGTGACTTGGTTTTTGGTTTGTTTGGGGGTTTTTTCCATTTCTCAGTATTAGCCTTTTGGGAGTGTTCTTGCATTTTAAATTTGGGCGTTAGAAAAATGCCAGTGAGAAACTTTGGCCAAAATCACTTCTCAGTGATACAATCTCCTTCCTCCCTTGGGCTGGGATTCTGAAAGGAAAGAAGACACATTCAAATTAGGCCGTGTTCCTGACATCTGCCCCTGCCACCTTATTTTTTTTCTAGGAACTTAATGGCTGTGTAAGGAAATCTCCCCTGAGTTAGGATTTCTTGCCAGTCCTGCTTTGTGCAGCATGTGCATATGGTTCAGGGGCACCTTATTAAGAAATAGTGTCGCATACTCATTTTGAATCACAATATCTAATGCCTCATGCTGTAAATGTTACTTTTGAGTATTTCACCTCCTGTGATGACTGTTCCTTGTGGACTAATGCTGTATTCTGCATTACTTATGTCCTGTGGTGAACACCTGGCAACAAAGCTGTCAGACCTCACTGCCTGTTGGCCACTGTATGTGGGCGGTGGTTGTTCTACACTCATGTTCCTTTGGCAATGCCACTGCCATTCTGCATGTAGGTATTCACATTAAACACACATAAAATTGCCAGGATAGCTAGTGTTTGGCCTGCTTTGGCACACTGTTCTTCTCCACCCGGAACTCCACAGTCAGTGTCTGATGTCCTTTGTTTAACATGCCACAGTAAAAAAGAAACACTCATATGAATAATGATTTATCAATTATGTATTGAGGGCCTCTGAGGGAAGTTGTGGGTTTGGGGTCCGGAGATGAGACTAAAGGAAAAAGCCTTTTCAGAGGAAGAAGGAGGTACTGTTCCCATGTGCAGTTGAGAGTGAACTGTGCTGAGCCAGTTCAGTGGCATCCCCCACCTGTCCCTGCCCTCTTGGGCCAGAGTGAACATGAATGGGTGTGAGCAAAGGTAATGGAGGATCTTTGTTAGTTTATGGTGTCTCTGGATACAGAGAGAATGCCGAAGGAGCTCTCAAGTCCTGGTATTTCATAGTGAATTCAAAGAACCAGTCCCTAGGCAGCTCACTGCTGCAGGGTTTGTTTCTAGAAATACTGTAGTTCCCAGAATGGAGATGGTTATTTTGGTGGGAATGGCAGATGTGGACTAGTTCAACACTGTAATTTATCCTGGGATGGTCCAACTGCAGCTTTCCACCATTGTGGGTGGCTGTAGAGTGGCTACAGTGCTGACAGCTGTACAGTCACAGGTGTGCCAAGGAGGAGCAGGAGGAGACCAAGAGCTCTGATGTGGCTGTGAAGAGGAGAGATGGAAATGGGGGAATCCAGACTGTTCCAGATGCTGGTTGAGATTGCTGTCAGTCTTACTGAGACTCTTGTATTTATATCTGTAGCCTCTGAACATGGATTTCAATCTGTTCCTAGGCCTGAGATTTGGGGGAGGGAAGTGGGGGAAGCAGTGGATTGAGAGATGCTCTAATAAAACTGGCTAGTTAATGTTGTCCTAATATTGTTGACAATTCTGTAAAGTTTCTTTTTAAAAGGATTTGTTTTAGCAATTTGCTTTGGTTTTTTTTTGACTCCCTCCTTTTTAAAGAGAAAATGTGACACTTGTGAAAAGCTTGTAAGAAAAGCAATTTCCTTTTTCCTCGACAATAGATCCTGTAGTTCATTAAGGTTGTGAATTTTTATTTTCCTGCCTTGTTTTTAATTAACATTTGTCATTCAGAATAGGATGTGTGAAAATGTTTAAATGGCAAAGATTTTTTTTTTTTGTGCAATTAACAAAGCTACTGGCAAAAAGAATAAAACCTTTCTTGGTAACACAATGTTCTTGTGGCATTTTCTAAAGCTTGTCAGAGCTGTCTTGGGGCATTAAGGAGGTATGTGTTCCTCAGAACATTAGAAACTCGGAGCTGCTGAAAACCAAGTAATCCGAAAACCAATTAATCCTGAGAACACTTCAGTCATTGCTGGAGCCTGGAACTGTCAGTGCAGCATTACAGAGGATGAGTTTGGATAAATTCCAGGCTCTGTGTGCAGAGGGGTGCATGCATCTGGGATGAGAGGAGGATGCTTGGTTGTTATGTTCTGATGTTGATGACAGCTCGTGTTAAGTTTTGGACTGAGATATCCATCCTTCTGACATTTAGGTGTTTTTGAGCATTAAGTCTTATGAGCAGCCTGGTTGAGTGGAAGATTCCTTTCCATCGCAGGAGGGTGGAACGAGATGAGCATTAAGGATCCTCTCAACCTCAGCCATCCCAGATTCTGAGAACACTAACTCAGCAGTGAGTTGGTTATTCTAAGACTTGTTCCTTAACTGAAATTTTTACAAGCTCTGTATACTACTTATGCATAATCATACAGTTGGACAGCAGTAGCTGTTCCTGCTCTGAGGCACGAGGATGAGAGTGGGTTTACAGGTGCAGTGAGTTACAGGTGCCCGAGGAAGCACTCCTTTTGAGGACTGTCACTAAAAGCAAGAGAGCTGTGCTTGCAGCAGGAACTGGGGCTGTTGGAAGTTTTCCCTGCTCTGGGCATGCAGGATCATTCCCATCTCCCACTCCCCGGGGGCTGGTGTGGTACCCTCACATCTCGCTCTCAGTACAGCCGTTGTGAAAGGGAGCTCGCCGACTTCTGTGCAAAGACCTCACTGCCAGGATAAATGTGTTTATTTTGAGAAGTGATGAGACTTCCACGTCTTCACTCATTTGTGAGTAATTTTACACGCAGCTCTGTTTGATCCTCGCCGATGTGCGCTCTGCTGGGGGCAGCAGGTCAGACGGGATGATGGCCTCGCCCCGCTTGATGTCAGCACGGGGCCCCGCCCCGCGGATGGCGGAGGGAAGCGGCGCTGCCCAATCAAGCGCTGCTGTGCCGTGCGCGCGGGGTGGTGGGGGCGGGGCCACAGGTGTCGGGATGGCGGCGGCGATGGCGAGCCAGGGGGAGCCGGCGGTGCTGGTGAGTCGGGCGGGCGCTCGGCGGGGCCAGGGCGAGAGGCAGCGGCCTCTCCCTGCACATGACAGCAGTGCCGGGCTCTCGCAGACTCGTTCTGTCTGCTCGGGCTCGGGCGGGGAGCCGCGGGATGGCGGCAAGGCTGTCCCCTGCGACCGGATTCGGGCCGAGCGCTGTGCGGGGGCTGCTCGGGCCCAGCCCCAGAGCAACTGCCCCGACTGCCGGCGCTGCCCAAGTTCCGGCCGTGATGTCGGGCCAGGCTTCCGGGCCGGTGCCCGGGCCCCGCCACCGTGTGGCTCGGGGGCCGC
>VZTZ01017349.1:29006-52703 GCA_013400955.1 Drymodes brunneopygia
GGGGGGGGGAGATGTTCCTCATAGTGAACAGGAGCTGTCTAGCAGACAAACCACAAGCTTAAAGTTCTGAGTTGACCATAGCTTGCCTATTTTTCTGTGGGCAACCTGCTCAGAACTCTCCCTGTGGAAAACTTTCTTACAGAATGACAAGTGGCTATCTTTTCTTTGTCCCATGCTTGCTTCTGTTCCCCACTTCTTTGATGATCTGCACGGGGACTCATGTTTTAACAGGAGCGTTAGATGTGCTCTGAAGGTCTGCTTTATACAGGCTTCTCTGTGGCAGCAGTCGATGGAGGCTCAAGGCAGTGAGTTATCAGATCCAAACTTGTTTGTTACTGAATTTGCCCCAATGATTGGGAGTCCCTGGCCTGTGTCTCTCTCCACCCCCTTTTCAATTTAACTTGTTTTGGTTTTAGACTGCTATTGCTTGGGGAAATGCTGGGGGTGGGGAGCGGGGGATGCTCATTTTAGTTTTTATCTTTGTTTCTTAGCACCTAATAAGCAACAAATTTGTCTGCAAGTTGATTTGGTTTTGCCTATGCTAGGAGTTAGTAATGGATCTCCGTAGCTTTACCTTGGCCCATGATCTTATTTCCTCCCCTGACCCATTGAGGAAGGGGCAGTGAGGGAGGCTGGGTACGTGTCAGGCAGCCATGCTAACAGCTTAAAAAGATGTTCCAGTTTTTGAAGCAGCAGGATTTTTACTTTGCTCTGAAAGTTGCATTCAATTCTAGGTTTTTTGGTACAGTGATTTGTGTGAACGTTGCTTTCTTAAACAGTCAGGGCAAAAATGAGGACAAATCATTGGACTGGGGTGGAGAAGTGGAGATGTGGAGACTGAGGTGTTTCAACAAATCAGGAAGAAATCTTTTGTTCTCCTTTATTTAAACAGCATGGAAATAGCAGTATGCTTAGAACTGAAATAATTTTCATATGTGTCTGAGAGATTTGCTTCCAGTGTTTGATGTCTGATGATTCCACTGCTATCTTCCCACAACACAGGAAGAAGAATTTAAATGGCTTTTACAAGAAGAGGTCCATGCTGTTTTAAGACAGCTGCAGGATGTTTTGAAGGTGAGGTTAATTTTGTCTGAGTTTTGTGTTGTGGCTTTGTTTGACCTTCTGTATAAGGAATGGTGATAGGTTTCCCCTGGAGGAAAAAATTCCTGGTAGAGGCTGCACAGAAAGGTCATCCACGTATATCCAGTTCTGTCCCTTGTGCTTGCCCTCTGCTCTTGAGGACTCCCAGTAAAGCTCATTCCCCCAAGATTGCCCTGTTCTTGACCCTCTGCTGAGAGTTGCTTTGAAAAGGCACATGGAAGCAGCCAGACCTATCTGCCAGGCATTTGTCTGAGATATGAATATTTTCTGGAACAGAGAATCTGGATCTGCCTGTAACTCTGACATGTGCTGGTAGAAGCAAGCAACATGCCTTTAGCTGATAGCTGCTATTTGTGCAGTAATTACTAGCATGCACTCTCCTTGTTCAAAATCATCCTTTCCTCAACATGCCCACTCCTCTATTGGTGCCTGCCCCTTTCAGAGGTCTGATGTGTTCAGCTGAAGCAGATGGGCAGCACTATTCTCAGCTTTCTCCAACCTGAGCATGTGCTTCAGGGTCGACTCTTTCCAAGCAGCCAGTGGGGAACTGGTGAAAGGGACTTATGTACACCGAGAACGCACTGTGTGTCTGCTGGGTCAGGGTTCAACAGGCCCAGACCCTTAATGCTCTTGTTTTGGGAGGTTATGGAGTGATGGAAGAGCAGGGCCAAAAATGTGGAGGTGAGGGGCAAGTGCCAGAGCAGGTAAGGGTGCTGTAGTGCTGACTGAGAACCCCAAGACTGCAGTCAGTAGCAGGTGACAATAGACTGCAGTACCTGTATCTGTAGTGCTCGTTTTGAAGAATTTATTATAGTTTTGAGGGTGAAGTGTGTAAAGGGCAGTTACCAGCCAGTATAACCAGGTGGAAGGCTGGGGGGTTCTGGTTTTCACTCCAGACTTCTTTCATGTGTAAAGACCAACTGTGATAAGGGGCAGCACCATGATGCCTGAAGGTGTGCAGAGCTGAGCTGTCGAGTGCTGCTCCTTCAGTGGGCAGCTTGGGGATCCTGCTGGCACTGCCCTGCTCCTGGGTGTGGGATTTCCAAATGCCTTTCTCTATGGATTGCACGTGCTGAGCCTTCTCCTGGGCTGCACCAGTCCTGCAGTAGGATGAAATCCAAGTGCTCTGCTTGGTAGACTACAGGAGACTGGCAGAGGTGACTGCTGCATATTCAGCCACTTGCTGATGTCCACATTATCTTTGTTCCTGGCTCATGGTGTGCTGGGCCCAGGCAGATGCTCCAGCACTCACTGTGTCCTCTCTTGGGCAGGAGGCCTCCCACCGCTTTGCCCTGCCCACCAGTGGCTCAGGAGGAGCTGTCAAGCAGGAGAACTTTGTACTAAGCACATCAGGGTAAGTGGTGGTGGTTAGCAGGTCACTTCCCTCTGCAGCAAAGGGTGTAGGTCCTGGAGGATCTGTGGTGAAGTGCCGATGGTCGAGGGGAAGACGCAAAGACCCAATATGAGTGATAAGCAAGCTTCCACTTTATTAGTGTTACACACGGCTTACATCCCTTTAGTGTTAATTATGCCTACTAGTCATCACACCATTGGTTAGTTCCACAAGGTTTTATTTGCATTTCCCTCCTACATTCCATTCTTGTTTTCCACATTCCATTCTTGTTTTCAAGGATCTTCTTCATTCTATTATCTACAACTCAGCTTCTCGGAACTTTCCCAGAGCTCAAGGGCAGTGTGCCCTTCAGCCTAAGTCACGTACACAGGAGGCCCACACTCTGCCCTGCTCGCACAAGGCCTCCAAGCATTCATGGCCCTGCTCTGAGAAGGCATTCTGCAACAGTGAAGGGCTTTGCAGGAGCCGTGGAGTAATGGGTTTTCTTTAATAGGAGATTTTCCCTTAAGGAAAAGAAACTCTCATGGCAGGTGAAGGTAACAGTCTGTAGCTTTGTTCCAGGGCTACCTGAACCAGCCTTGTGCCATTTCCTGCTGACACCTGTAATGGCAGTCACTGATTCCTGACCACATGCTTGTGTGTTGCCCCAGTGCTGCGGGCAGTTTGCCAAGGGGCATTTTTCTGATTATGACACAGGGAATTGCAGTTACAAGACCTGAATTCTGCTCTTGACTCAGTTTCTGACCCTGTCTATGGAGAAACCTTAGCCTTTGTCCTAATCTCCCTAAAATAGCAATAGTAAATTTCCTTCACACAAAGCAAACCGAGGCTTGTGCAAAAGAAGCTATAGATATGCAGTTCTTCTGAAATTGATATCCATTTTTTGATCTTCAGTGTGCCCCTTGGTCTCAGTAGATGCTCTGGAAGAGTTCACAAGCTTGTCACAAAGCAATTAACCTTAGTCATTAGGAATGTCACAGCATTGCAAGGAATCATGCAGTGATTCTGTACTAAGTTTGAAGGTTGTCTTCTTCAGATCTTAGTTAAACTTAATTTAGTTTTCATTTGTTGTTGTTGTAAGGTGGATCTTGCAGTGTTGATCTAAAGAGTCTCTAATACAGTAAAATGTAAAGTATGGTCCAACCGGGTGCTTCAGTCTTCTCCTCACATTGTTCATTGTAGATGTGAGTCATCTTGCAGGACCTTTCAAAGGGTTTGGGGTGTTGGTTTTTTATTTATTTAAGGTTGTGGGGTTTTGCTTATTCTTTCTTGGAATGGGCTGTGGTTTGTAGCTTTCAACTCCTGCAGGAATCACCTAACACTCCAATGTCAGTAATTAATTTATTGTCTTGTGCGTGTTGCCTGCTAGAGCCGTTTGTAACAGCAACCAAATTGTTGACAGGTGATAAATGAAATAAGAATAGGATCAGAAATGAAGGTAATGTTTTAGGTTAGTTAGGGTGAGGTGGCCCATAAAGAATATGACAGGAGTTTACAACAGACCAAGAACTGGAGTCTTGAAGTCTGTGTAGTGTTCAGCTACCAGGCAGGAGTAGGGTTCAGACCCTGGGCAGGAGGAGCCGTGCTGGCTACACAGGATGAGGAGGGGAGGTGTTAGGTTGGCAGTTGATAGGTGCCTCTTGTGACATGTGTTGCCCAGATGTTTCTTCTCATTCCAGCACAGACCAGGTGAAAGGTGTGATGACGCTGCAGGGAGATGCACTGTGTCAAGCTGTGAGTACTTGCCACACTTCTTGCTTTGTACTACGGGGGTGGGTGTCATCACCCTTTGATCACCTCAGGGAGGGAGGTCACCCGGGTTATGTGTTGCCAGTGATCAGTGTTCTTTGTCAGTCCTCCCTAATTTGCCTAGATGTTTCAGCAACCATTGATATTTGTCAAGATCCAGCATGTGACATCCCCTCCTACCACCACCATGCGATGATGAGTGCTGGGGTCAACTTCCATGGGGATTCTTTGCCTTTACCACCTTTGTTGTGTAATAACAAGTTTCTTTGGGGACCTTCTGGGTCGAGTTCTAGTGTCTTGCATGGATCCCAGTTCACTCTTATGCCTTTCAACCTATGCTTTGTATCAATATCATCCTGTGGGAGCACTGAGGTTCTGGCTGTGCCAGAACTGCAGAAGGCAGTTTGCCAGGATAGTCTGAAAGAAGGGAGTGCGACTGCCAGCCCCCATCTTCTGCATACAGGCATTTCTTGGTCTCATGTGTTTGTTTCTTTTTTTAAGGATGTTAATCTGAAAATGCCCAGAAACAATCAGCTCCTGCATTTTGCATTCCGGGAAGACAAACAGTGGAAATTGCAGCAGGTACCTATTGGCTCAAGATGCCCACCTGTCTGTAGCCTCAGTGCTTTCTGAGCAGTAACTTTAGTGTTGGGAGAGAGACTTATGTCCATTCCACATGAGCTACAGTGGTAAAAGCTAAGGGAGGAAGCAGGTGCAATTAAATCAGTTAAATTCAGTTGGGGTGCCTGAGTGGGCTCATTCCAGACACACCAGTTGATCTGAAGGCTGTCTGTGTAGCAGTCATGATCCTTTAAAGGAGTGCTTGAGGTGCCTGTGCAGGACTGCCCCATGTCACTCCAGGCTAGCAGGGTAAAGAGCAGCTTCAGGGGCTTTGAGTAGCTTGCTCTCATTCTCTTACAGATGCATCTGTTTACATTGAGAACAAATTACTGTGTTCCAGTAACATGTCTGAGTTCCCTCATGTAACGAGTTAAAAGAATGCAGCTATCTAGAACCAGAATCTGTTTCCCATCATTTTGCTAGGACATACCTGATTTCAGGACGTGACCTAGTGTCGACAAGGTTTTCCTCAATTACTTTGTCACAGCTGAGTAGGTTGGAGGAAAATGTATTCAGTGTGCTTCCCTTTGCCATAGCTCAGGTTTTTCTAGGTGATGAGTGCATTTGTCATTGAGTGCAGTTCCCAATGTCTGCTTTAACAGTGAAAGCTCTACGTAGTAACTTTGTAGAAATCTAGAAAATTGTGTACTTGGGATGCTACTATCAAACTTGACTGAGTTTGTTTATGCCTTGCAACAAAGCAAGGAGGTTTTTGTGACAACACTCAGCAGTGCCTCCTCTTTTGTAGCTGTTTTGTACTGCTGCCTGGTTGATGGAAAACACCTTTATTTACTTGCATTTATGTGGTCTAGCATTGTTCCGATATGGAGTGTGAGTGCCTAAAAGACTGAGCGCAGAAGCATTTAAAGTGGTTATATGGTGATCTTTGGCCTGTCTGAATTAAAAATTAGCATCTCAAAGGAGTGTCTTCCCTTAATGAGTGATGTCAGTTGGAGTGATGTCAGTACAAAGTGAAGTCATGGGTAAGAAGTTGTAGTGTAGGCATTTTTTTGAGGAACACAAGGTCACATAAATTTTGAGGAAGTTGATTAGAAAATAAAGCAAAATCAAGGGGGAATATGAATGAAGCAAATCATAACAGCAGAGTTGGCATTGCTTGGTTGGGTAGTGCTGCCGGGAACAGGTTAGCTTGCTCAGAAGCCTCTGGGAGATGTAAAGGCTGGAGGTGGTAATGTTTGGAGATGCCCAAGTACCTGCAGTCTCTCTGAAGTCTGACATTGGACCATTCTCACTCTCTCTCTGTTGCCTCGAGTGCAAGAGCTTTCTAAGAGCAGGGCTGTTCTGTGTTCCCTGAGTTCTGCATTAAAAGGATCCAGAGCCAGATCTATGCCAGGGAGGCTTCTACAAGGATGTAGAGCTGGGAGCTGCAATTCCTGCAGGGCATTGTAGATATATCAAACTACAAATCCCCCAAGCTATGTTGCCCATCTCCCAGCAGACACTTCTAATACAAGCTTCTCTGCTTAGCTGTTCCATGTGCACCCTCTGATTTACTCCTTGAGCTTGTTTTTCAAATTTCGTGCTGCTGCCTGAAACTGAACATAAGTCAGTTTCTTCCAGGCCATTTTCTTCCTCTGGTTTGTCCTTGCTCCCATGAAAGCAAGGATGCACCTATCAACCTTGCTGTTACAACTATGTTCCTCTTGCTTGAGAGGACCTCGAGCCAGCTGTGTCCTGAGTCTGGTCTGGTCCCACACAATGACACAGCTTCTTGATGCTGGAGATAACTCTCAATCCCAACAATTTTACTTTAGAAGGATTGTGGGATACTGCCAGAGACACTGTATTAGAAATCAGTGCTTGCTGCTCATTGCTGCTCATTGATGTAGTTGGTTTTAGCTCTGATAGAATGAAATCATTGTTCATGGTGCTAGAGCTGATTGCTCTATGCAATTAGCATTGAGAATTCCTACCAAGCAGTCATGGTCAGAATACTCTTGGGATGAGAGTGTCTGATGTCACTTCAGGACAGCAGCAATATCCGTACTGTATCCAAGTTGTAGCTGTCAGACTGTTTAGTGTCTCCAGTCCATGAGTGGAGAACTCAGTAGTGCTTCTGGGCAGCAGTGGTAGGTTTGTGTTAGAGAGTGTCTGACATTTAGACATGGCATTACATTTGAGAAGACACCATTCTTAAGGTCAGTGAGATAACTGGGGAAACCTTTACTTCCCAGCATGTGTTATTACAGAGTGTTTCTTTCATGGGGCTTTCATTTGTACCTTTGCAGATCCAGGATGCTAGAAACCATGTGAACCAAGCCATTTACCTGCTCATGAACAGAGATGTGAACTACCAGTTCAAAACAGGCTTGGAGGTGCTCAAGGTGAGGAGAAAGCCCCTGCTGCTTGGGTAGGAACGTGCATTTTTCTTCCCTCCATTTGTTGTTTTAAACACAGTTAATGCACATTACTGTCTTAGTCTCTTAGTGGAAAAGGACTTCACAGTTGTTCCGGTATGTAACCATGTCAAAAATTGTCCATGTGACCTCATATTTTATATGAATCTGTACTAGTTTAGCATTAGTTACAGGACTGTACATCCTGGTGAACAGTAATCTGAGCAGTCAGTGCTCTGTTACACACCAGTGATAATCTGAGAGGATATTCCTCAATCTTCTGTGGATGACATAATTTATGCTCTTTGTTGATCAGTGCTGCTGGCAAGAGCAGCAGTGAGGCAGCTGTCAACAAATAGAAGATGACAGTACTTGTGATTTTCTGAAAATCTGAAAGTGACTTCTCTCTTGCCAGTAGTATTTGCTGGGGTCTAATACAGAGCAGCTGCTGCATGGCAGTAAAGCCCAACCTTCTGCTTGGAAATGCTTTCTGAAGGCACCAGAATTTCGGCTTGCTCTTCAGAATCGCAACATCAAACATGAGAAAACTAAACCTTTTTAGTTTCCATATGGACAAAGGCTGCTCATAGGAAGAAGCTAGGTAATAAAACCATTTCCTTTTACTTTCAAGTGGGAGTAAGGGGAGATACTAGTCATAATACAAAATGCATTCATCTTAGCAGTCATGAGCCCTATAACAGACATATGTTGCTTCCCCCATTTTTTCTGGAAGAGGAAGACTGCCTGAATAGAGCCTTTGAACTGTGGTTTCTGGCAGGATTGGCCTCACAATGAGCTGGTTCTTTTTTCTACTGCTTTGCTCATAGCTGGTTGTGAACAGAGGGAGCCCATGCAGCAGTTGTACCTGTGATGTGGGAGTGGGGAGACTGAGAATGCAGCTTGTTGTTTTTCCCTTGATGCCTGTTTTTCTGAAGAGCTGATTATGAGTTTGTTGATGCTTTTGTGGCATCAGTAATTGATCTTATGTTGCCTTGATATTCTTGTCATGAATAGCTGTTCTCTCATCAGTCACTGATATTGAACACTCCTGACCTCTCTCATAAGTCTCTGATGGTGGTAACAGTTAAACTGCATTTATGTGGGAGCCACCCCTTCCCAATAAATTCCTGAAATCTTGGAAGGGTGAGGGGTGGTGACGATTGTTGTTTTAACACTTGCAGAAGGCTGTAGGATTCTGCAGCACACTGTCTGTAGCTGTCCAGGAATCACACTCAGCAGTGGTTCTGTACATTATCTTGTAGCTTATGGATGCTGTGATGTTGCAGCTCTCCAGAGCCCGAAATCGACTGACCACTCCTGCCACTCTGACGCTACCAGAAATTGCCTCCAGTGGTCTCACAGTAAGTATGTGGTGGTCTTGATCTCTATACAGGTCTGGCAGCATTGCAACAGTTTGGATACTGGGCTGCATCCTGGTGGAAGTGGGTTTCTGAAGTGTCTCCTGAGGCAAAAATGAAGCAAGTGCAAGTCCCGAGTGGTTTTGGCTGCTCTGTATCTTCCTGTGGGAATGCAGATGGTTTGGGCATGAGGACTCTGGTTCTCTGAGAGTAAGTTCTGTTCTCTGCCCAAGAGTCTTGTCCGGGGATGATTTGCTCTTGTGAAGACTGCTTCATCCTGTCTTTCACTGTCATGCACATACCATTTGATCAAGGGCAGCGAGAGCAACAATTGTTGCCTGCAGCTGCTGAGTCTTTGTTTCTCTCCTAATGGTTTTTTTTTGCCATGGGGTAATTGTAGTGTGGCTTGGGTAAAGGGAATGATTTCCCAGCATTAGAAATTATGATCTTTTCACTGACAAAGAAACTAATTTTCTTGACAGAAAATGTTCACCCCTGCACTGCCTCCAGACATCCTTGTGAATTTCTATATTAACCTGAACAAGCTGTGCCTCACTGTCTACCAGCTTCACGTGCTGCAGCCCAGCACAACCAAGGTGATGCCTGCTATTTCCTGAGCCTTGTTTAGTTTCCTCTCCTTGCATCCCACTGTGAGGAGGAGATCGCACTGCTACCTGGAGCAATGTTACGTTCATAAGATAATGCAGAAATGAGTTCAGCTGGTGTTAAGTGTCTGTGTTTACGTCTGCTGCACTGTCTCTAAATCTAGTTTGGGGCATGGCTGCTTAGTCCAGAAAAACATACCAGTGCTCTGGAGTCAGCCATTTTTTACCAAATAATTAAAATATAGTTTGATAATTCTGTGCAATTTTGGAAGGACATAGTTATATTAATCCAGTTTTCATCAGAGTAGCATCTTGGGTTTCCTAACAGAGTTTTGATGGATACTTTTCTGCTTCACCTCTTGCATAGGTCATCTTGATGTTGTGTTAAAACAGCATTAAACTCTTAAGCTTCATGAAATACAGTCCTTCCATAAGGAAGATTTTACTAAAAATCTGTGTTCTGTTTTTCTTCTGGATCTTCTCATCTTATTTCTGTAGTGATATAATTTGTAGCTACATTGAACTCAGCCAATGTATAGAATTCTTTTTATGAAGGAGCGGGAAGGGTTCTAACAAAAGGGATTCCATATTGATGGAGTGTCCAGGCAAATGGAGCATGGGTGTTTCTTGATGTCAGGCTACTGAAAGTGTAAACCCTAAATATCTTTCTTCTAAGTGGTTTGTTTACTGCATCAAAATCCTAATGACCTTTTCCTTCTCTAGAACTTCAAGCCTGCTGGAGGGTCTGTTTTGCACAACCCTGGGGCCATGTTGTAAGTACAGTCCCTAAAAAGGTAGTGTACCTGGATAACAGGTGTTGGTATGTCTTGAGGGTGAAATTCAAACAGCTGTGTGCAGTTTTTATTGTAGCATCTCTGAAGTGGAGAAGCTGGACTGAGTCATTTGCTGTGCCTGTGAATGCTCTGTGTGTCTGTTTAATGACTTGGTCCTAAAGGCTCAAAGATACGAATTTCCAGGATTCAGCCCATCTATACAGTGTCGTGAGTTTATCTAGAGATGAGAGTTTACAACCAAAATGAGTGTTTGGTTATTGGCATTGCCATCTGCATTCCCTGCCTCTGGAATGAGGCGAAGCTCTTATCTTCACTCTTTAGCTTAACTATAAATCTGGTCAGAGGTGGACTTGAGTGTTTGCATTCTATAACTTTGCCAGGTGCTGATTTAAATGTGATAGAAATCATCATAATCTCTCCTGTGAGAATGTAGGACATTTGAGTTCTATGCTGTCTATGTGTGTGAAGCTGTGCTCTTTTCCCCCCTCCAGTGAGTTTGGCAGCCAGCGATACGAAGTCAGCCATGTCCATAAAGTGGAATGTGTTGTCCCATGGTTAAATGATGCCCTAGTCTTCTTCACAGTTTCATTGCAGCTTTGCCAGCAACTGAAGGACAAGGTAATGGCCTTGAAAAAGGGGCTTTGTTTTTAACTCTGGATTTTCAGAGGACCTCAGATCTGATGTGATGTTATTCTGTTCAACTTGCTGAAAATAATGGATGAGTCAATGTTATGGAGCCAGGGAGCTGGTTGGCACTGCCTAGCAGACAGCCATTGGAGAAGTATAGTGGTGTGGCAGACGTCTGCAGCACTGGTGACTAGATGGAAAGGAGCAAGTAGACACTTCCGTGTTCTCAGTCCTGAGGTAGATGAGAGGAAACAAGCAACCTAGATTCCCCTAGATCAATGCTCAGTTCCAGCTCTTCAACTGCCCTGACTGCTACCTTGAGCAAGTAACTTTGTGCTCCTTGAGTGACAGCAGCAGCAAACCTGCCCTTCAGTAGTGCAGTGCTGAAGTGTATAATGCTGAGAAGCTAAGTCCTCTCTCACACATTATGTGCTTTTAATTTTTGTGGTCCAAGGGGTATAGGAACTTACCTGCTTTTCTTCTTGCTTTCCAGATCTCCGTTTTCTCCAGTTACTGGAACTACAGGCCATATTAATTCTCTGTGGAATGGTTTAAGCCTTTAGTACTTCCAATGTCTCTCTCTGTTCTCTCATGCCAGCTGAGTCCAGGTCAGCCTGAGGAGTGCTGGGGTTCACTGCCACATGCCCTTCACAGGGCAGAGTCAGTGTACCCAGAGACACAACTTTAGTAGCCTTGTCTGGGATTGCTGCATAAGCAGGGCACCAAGTAATGCTGGGTGTTTGGCAGGAGCTTCCACTGGTCCTTCTTCTTCTTGTGCATTGTGTGGCTCCCACTTGCCAAGCCCCTGATGAGTTACTCTGGACCACCCGCACTAACTCACTGTGCATTGTGCTGTAACTAACTCCAGGAC
This sequence comes from Drymodes brunneopygia, assembly GCA_013400955.1. NCBI lineage: Eukaryota > Metazoa > Chordata > Aves > Passeriformes > Petroicidae > Drymodes > Drymodes brunneopygia. Next base: position 40,444 of record VZTZ01017349.1, read on the forward strand.
TGTGAAGTGGCTGGGAAGGGGGGATAACAGACTAACCTAACACACCTCTTAGGGCACGTTGCTCCCTGTAGTGAAATATGTTTCTGTTACCTGGTCCAGCTGTGCTTATAACTAACTCTGAGTGACTCCCTTCCCTGCCTGTTCTGTCCATCCCCATATTACTGACTCCCCTTTGGGGGATGCTCTTACTTGCTACTGTTTGAATTCTTCCCGCCACCCCCCCCCCNAGCATCAATTATTTTTTCCTAAGCTCTAGTTGGGCCAATTGGTCTTTTCCAGGTTTAGTATCTTGTTTTCACTGTCAGCCTTTGGAGTTGCCTTGGTGTACCTTGTGCAGTCTGTCATCTTGTCATTAAACAGAAAGTGAGTACTACCACATTGCTACTATGATTTGCTGCCTATGGATGCTACAATGTGTAACTCATCCCTTTAGCTACTTCTGTCTCTGAAATAAAGACCCTCAGACCTGCAGTGCTCATGTGAGCCATGAAAGAATGAGGATCTGAGATTCTGTGATCGCTCACAAGTGAGTGGCTGTTCTTGGTTATACATGCTGGATTGTCTTTTGCTTTACTGGGGATGGCAGTATTGGGGGCACAGCTGGGCGGCTCTTCAAAGGCTGAGCCTGTTTGCATAGCCTCAGCCCAATGCTGTCTGATACTTGAATACTACCTGAAGTAGTATGTTTGGAGGAGGCTGTAGGCACTCAGACTGGGTTGGGTTGGCTCATAGAGTCATTCAGAACATCTCTGGCAGAGTGGGAAGTCTCCAGGTCCCTGTTTAAGATCTTCTCAAGAAGCTGCCACCTGCCCACATGGCTCTGTTGTCCTTGGAAGTCTTTTGCAATCTTCTCATACACCTTTTTGTGAACAGGTGTGCAGAAATGCTCCCAAGTTTCACTTGGTTCTGAATAGCCTTGAGGAACAGTGAAAGGGACAGCTGCTCTGACAGGAAGGGTGATGGAGAGCAGGGCAGCTGGGTTCCTCTCCCACATCTGCTACTCAAGAGCTAGTGGGGCAGAGGTGATGTGATGAAAGAAGTAAAAATTCCCAGGGATGAGATCCCAATCAGTGGCAAAGTTGAGGCTCAAGAGACCTGGTTTTGCTAATGAGGGTTCGGTAACGGATTGGCCGGGAGAACTGTTGCAAATATGTAGCTGGTGAGGGTTAAAAAAAAAGCCCCACACAGAGCCATAGTAGTAGCAGGCAGTATATCATGCATGCCAGCCATGCTGCAGGCCAGTACAGCCAAGCTTCTGTGGCAAGGGAAGGTCAAGAAAGGTAGTGTAAGGGGATAGACAGCAGTGCTGGGTGGGGACAACAGAGACCCTGCTGATCTGACCAGAGAGGAGCAGGGAGAGGGGGGACAAGGGGCAGGCACTGTGCTCCCTGCTGCTCCCAGGGCTGGTTCTGGGGCTGCCATGGCTGAGGGTGCCTCCGCTTCGTTCAGTAAAGCTACCTCATTCGCTCTATAGAGACTCAGGGCAGAGCCCCCAAGCTGCTCTGGGGCCTAGTTCCTGCCAGGCAGACCTGCGCTGTGCTCAACCTGGGCAGCCTGAGCACTGCTTTGTCTCATGCCGGGCACACATGTTGGTGGCTCGGGGAGCTGCCCCAGTCCCCGGAGCCGCTCGCCACGCCCGTTTCATCTGTCCTGCCTCGCCTCGCCAGTAGGTCAGCCTGGCGCTGGCTCCCCAGCACCTCGCTCCACTCCTGGCTGGACCCTGCATTCCCACCGTGCTGGCGGGACCTCAGCTGGCTCTGTCTCCTGCCGCCACTCGCCCAGTGGAGGGCAGCTCCCTCTGCTGCTGCCAGTGCCGTTCCAGCAGAGTCGCTGCCAGGGGCTGGTGCCACTTCTACCTGATGCCAGTGCCACTTGCCTGCATTGCCAGTACCGCTGGGGCAGGGTCACTGATGGATGCCACTTCTGTCCCTGCTGCCAAAGAGCCGCTGCTGATGCTGCTCGGGCCAAGCCTGGTACCAGCAGCGCATCTGCCCTGGCCCTGCGTCCCTGCTCCTGCACTCAATTTCACACACACACATGAACACCTGTATCCCGCAACATCTGCCTCTGCACGCAGATCGTGCTCTGCATGCACTGCTGCCTCCCAGCTCACATGGTGCTCCAGAGGTTGTACGTGCCGGTGGATGCTCTGACACTAGGAACAGCCTGATTCACATACATATCCCAATACACTTACACATCCACACACATATCCCTCAGCACCAGCCACCACCTCTCTGTCCCTGGTGCCTTGGAAGGTTCCATGGCTTCCTGGGGACCAGAGGGGCATCTGGAGCACTGGTCAGAGTCTGGATGGCTCTAAGGGAATCTCTGGGGAGGAACCAGCTCCTCAGGGACACACAGATATATTTCAGATCCCCAGCAGCCACCGGGTCATGGCAGGGCTGCTCCCAGTCCCTCTTCTTAGGGGCATTCTCATGGCTATTTCCCTTCCCACCCTGCCTCTGTGGCTACTGTGGTACTGTGGGTTGCTGCAACATACAGTGATAGTGCCACTGGGGAGGGGTTCAGTCTGTTCAAAACAGGGTATGGCAGAAGCCCCCTTTCCTGGCCCTGGGCAGGTAGGGTGGAGGGCTGTACTCACTCAGCAGTGATTAGGAGATGGAGCAGGAGCAGGAGGCTTAGTGCCTGTACCACCAGAGGTGATGGAAAATGCAGCTAAGCAGCTCTCACAGGGAAAGCTCATGCCAGCCCTGCCCCAGTTGACAGGATCTTGCCCAAGGGTTCCATGCAGCACTTGGCCAAGACCACGGCTGTGCGCTGTGCAGGGCTGAGGAGCATTGTGTTGTCCCATATGGAGCCCCCCAACAGAGTTATCACTGGTGGTCTAGGACCCAACATGTGTCCCCAGTCTCTGTTGGACCACAGAAGAGGGATATGCTGGCAAGAAGATGCAGCATCACTTTCTGGCTGCAGTGACTGTAGCCTTGCAGGATCAGTGTCTAGGCTGTCAGGATGGGTGGGATGGGCTGGATGCCTTGTTCCAGCTGGGCTGCTGAGCCCAGACTGCTGGGGAGTCACTGGCCAGCTGTGGGCTTTGCAGATGGGAACTCCCTGGGCATGGGTTTTCCTGGTGCTGTTTCCCAGGACACTGCCTGCTTGCTGCCTGCCTGCAGCTGGCTGTCACCTTGGTGCTGGGCACTACAGTGTTCTATGGCTCACATCATGACCCTATGTTAGCCTGTGGGTGTTACCAGTGCAGAGCTACCACTTACTTTAAGGTAGTACCAGTGCCTGCCTGGCACACTTCCTGTGACAGACCCTGGCCTTGATCAGTAAGGGGCTGCTGCCCTGCTGACATGGATCCCTGACAAACCCTGACATCTTTGTAGGGCTTGTTTTCCCCAACCTGGCAGGGTTAAAGCTCTGCAAAAAAATCTGCTCCAGCTCTGTGCTGCTGGGCATGTGCTGGCCCCTCAAGGTCCATCCTTATCTCCTGGGCACTGCTGCTGTGCCTGCTTTAAGCCCTGCCCAGCCTCTTTCTTCCTTACCTTTTGCTCTCTCACTGCCTGGGTTCTCAGCCCGTGCAGGGAAGCACCTTCCCCTGGTACCTGTGCAGGATGGCAGGGAGGATAGGGTGCCATTTTCCTGGCTTAGTGGGTAAGAGGGTGGGGGACCCCCAGGACATGTCCGTGAAGTTCCTGGAAGTATGTACTCCAGAATAGTCCCAGTGCTTGGTCCAGTTCCTTGCTTCTCTTCTCCATCCATCTATCCTGCTACTCATCCTTATGTGTCTTTCTCCATCTCATGGTCTCCCTCTCTTTTCTGCTCCATATTTTTCTCTCCTTGTTTCTGTCTGGCTCCCCATCCCCTATGTTCAGCAGACCAGATCAACAACATATAAAAGAGGCTCTGCATGTGTATCCAGAGTCTAGTATGTCCATGTATTGTGTGTGGGTCGCGCTACATATCTATAAAGCCTTGAGACATCAAAGTGTTCTCATAGGCGGATGACAGTCAAGCCATCAGATTCACAGATCTGACTCTAAAGGAGATAAAGAGGGAGGGAGAGGCATCTGAATTGCAAAATTCTCTGGTGGCATTAAAAGCAGGAGCTGCAGTAAGTCCAAGGTTCTTGGGGCCATGTTCTCATTTTTTGCCTCCCAGTCTCTCCCTACCCTACTCTGTATCTCTTAGACCTCTAAATCCCTGCCCTCTGGCCCTGCCTCTTCTATTCATAGAATCATAGAATGCTAAAGGGTTGGAATGGATCTTAAAGATCATCTCTTCCTGATCTGCTTGCCATATGGTCCCATTAGACCTGGTTGCTCAAGGCCTTATCCACCTTGGTCTTTAATATTGCCAGGGATGGGGAAGCTTCTCTGGGATACCTATTCCAATGTCTCACTACCCTCACAGTAAAGAATTTCTTCCTAATGTCTAGTCTGAATTTCCCCTTTCAATTTGTACCTGAGATAAGCTCATTTGGTGAGAGTATGGTGCTAATAATGTTGTGAGTTTGGTCCCTATATGGGCCATTCACTTAAGAATTGTACTTGATGATCCTTCTTCCAACTCAGAAGATTCTGTGATTCTGTGATTACTTTTTGTCCTATCACTCTAGTTCCTGATGAAGAGTCCTTCTCCTGCTTCCCTGTAGGCTCCCTTTCAGATACTGGAAGATATAGATACTGTTGTGCTGTTCTTTGTCCCTCCATCTGTCTCTGCCTGACTCCCTGTCCCTTTGTCAGGCTTCCTAACCCTCTTTTTCCCTTCCTGTAATTTTGTCAACTTCCTTGTATGACAGTTGTTCTCTCTATTTTGCATCCCAGACCCATTCCCTCTCTTTATCTACCCTCTGGTCCTGGTCCCTGTTGCTTTCTCTGTCCTCTCCATCACTAGTTTTGTTTGCTCCATCACTCTGCCTTGCTCCCCATCACTGCTTTTTTACTTCTTTATCCCTTTGATTCATTTCCTACCCTTCCTTTTTTCTCTCCATCCCTTAGTTCCACTTCTTCATTCCTCTATTTATGCCTCTATCCTTCTGTGCTGTTCCCTGTCCTTTATTTCTCTAATTTTCTATTGTTCTTGTTTCTCTATTTCTCTCTCTATCCCACTGTCCTGTTTGTCACTGTCTTTCTATGGGGTCATTTTCTGGCATTCTGTCCCTTAACTATTTTGTTTCTCTCTCTACCCTTCTTTTCCTTCTCTTTGCCCTGTCCTATGCCTGCCACTGCTTTTTCTTTCTAGCTCTCTGTCCTGGTGCTGTCACTCTGTCCACCTTCCTGTCCCTACTTTTTGTCTGTCTCTGTTGAGCAACTTGTCATTTCTTGCTACATACCTTTCTGCCCGTCACAACTCTTTCTTTCTCCATCTCTGTCTTGCTCTGTCCCTTATTTTTCTGTCCTTCTGCCCCTCCTTCTTTGTCTCTGTCCTGCTCCATTGCCCTCTTTTCCTTTCAGGTTAGTTCTCTGTCCTGCTCCCTGTCCCTTTTTCATCACCGTTCTTCCTGTCCCTTTTCTCTCTGCCTCTGCCCTTTGCTCCCTGTATCATTCTTTCTCTATGCCCATAATTCTTGTCCCTCTCTTCCTCTGTTCTGTTCCCCATTCCTATTTCATAATGCTCCATCTATCCTCTGGCCAATACTATTTTTTTCTTTTTCTCTATCCTGCTTCCTGTCCCTCTCTCTTATCCAGTGTGCTGCTGGGTATCCCTCTTTCCTGCTCCTGTCCCTGTTCCTTCTTTCTCTTTCAGTGTCTTGCTCCCTCTCTTATTTTTTTTCTGTTTCACTGTGTCCTGTTCCCCATTCCTTATTTTCTTCTTCCATCTCTGTCCTGCAGCCTATTGCTATTTTTATTTCTCCATCCCCTTGATCTGCATCTGTATCTGATTTGGGTGTTTGGCTTTGGTAGTGGGGGGGAAGGGGGGGCTACAGGAGTGGCTTTCCTGCAAAGCTACTAGAAACCAATGATACCATCTGATAGAACCAATGTGAGATGGCTCCATGACGTACCCAAGGCTGAGTCCAACTGCAATGGTAACAGTGCCTCTGGGATAACAAATTCAAGCAGGGGAGAAAAGTTATTGCACAGAAGCAATTGCAGGCAAAAAGGAAAGGGGTGAGAATATGTGAGAGGAACACCTCTGCAGACACCAATGTCAGTGGAGAAGGAGGGCCAGGAGGTTCTCCAGGTGCTGGAGCTGAGATGCCCCTGCAGCTTGTGGTGAAGATCACAGTGAAGCAGCTGAATCCCTGCAGCCCGTGGAGGTCCATGGGGGGTGAAGAGATCCACTTCCAGCCCATGAAGGAGCCTATGCAAAAGCAAGGTGATGCCCAAAGGTGGAGGCTGTGACCCCTGTGGGAAGCTTGTGCTGGAGTAGGGTCCTGGCAAGGACCTGTGCCCTCCCAGTGGAATCCACACTGGATGCTCTTGGATTCCACCTTCAAAATTGAATACATCTGGGAATTAGTCCAACACAAAAGGCACCAGCACAGAAAGTTGCTGCTGATCTTTACCTCCCCTAGGCAGCTTACCATCTGAACCTCATGGGCTAGGTGGCTTCTTGAACAAATAATTGTACTGCCATAATTTTCAAGAACACAACTCTGAAATTTGGATCCACTCTCCAAAATTGAATATGTCTGGGGATTAATTCCATGTAAAAGGTGCCAGCATAGAAAGCTGTTCCTGACTATTACTTTCTTTGGGCAGCCTATCATTGTATTGCAAATACTGGGACTAGCTGTTTGCCTTGCCAAAATAAAGGTATTGCTATAATTTATTGGAGCCCAGCTCTGAAATCTGGATACCACTACTAAAATATGTCAGGGTAAATTACTCCTGTCAGGAAAATTAATCCACAAACACCAGAGTTTTATGTCCAAGAAGGAGACAGAGGAGTCCTGTAACTATTCGAGTAAAGGGAGAGGTCATGGGCATTTCCCATGGGGTCTCTCAAATTGTTAGAGGACGCAGCCTTCTTTTTATCCTAATTTTCCAGCTGCATTTCCCTTTCTCTTTCCCCATGGGCGGAGGTACATGAGAGGTACACACTTCCTGAATCGCTTAATACAGACCCTCTTCTAATGTGTATCCCCACCTTTTTTCTTTTTCCCTGTGTCTCTGTTCTTTTTCTCTAAGTCTAGGGATTTAACAGTCTTGAGTGAGTAACAGTCTGTGTCAATTAGTGGAATTCCTATGGAATTTATGGTTCTCCCCATTGCTTCTTTTACCTCTCAGTATCTGGCTTTATCTACCAGGAGGCCCCCAGTTTGTTTGTCAAGACCCCTCCTTTTCATTCCTTTCCCCCCCCCAAAAAAAAAAAAAAAGTGTCAGGAAAGTACTCTGACTGGCCTTTGCTTCCCCTGGGGAACCTATCATCTGTACCACTGACAGCTGGCCTAAGTACTTTCCTTCCCAAGGAAAATCTCTGTTTTTCACTTTCTGGAGACCACCTCCAAATGTTGGAATCCATGACAAAAATTCTATATTTGTGGGGATTGCTGCCCTACAAGAAGTGCAAAGACAAAAAATTGTTCCTCACCATTACCTCCCCTGAGTATCCAATCATCTGCATACCAAATCTGAGGCTGGGTGTTTTCTCTTATTAGGAAAGCCATGGTCACCCACTTTGAGAAGTCCGCCTCAAAAAATTACTATACCTGCTCCAAAATAAAAGGCATCCGGGGATGGCTCCTGTCTCGGTTTGGAGACAATTTAATAGAGGACTCTCTGGAATGAGTTGTCTCCTCTAAAAGGGTCTCAACAATCCCTTTCCACCAGTAGGAAATGAATACTAACAGATGAAAGTGAAAAAACCCAACAGTTTACTAACAAGCAAGGGGAAAAAAAAAGGTAAATAATTGCTAGATATTAAAGTGTCAGACCTTACCCACCCCCCCACCAGAAAAAGATCCAAAATGCTGGACGATGCCCCTTCTCGACACATAATACAAGATGGTGCCAGCTTTCCCTCTGCAGAATAAACAGGATCTACCATGGACAAGTTCCAGCAGCAGATGAAGGTCTGGTGGCTCATCCGGCATCAACCCTCCTCTCCACAGGAGAGCTCAGTGAGATAGTTACGACAGGTGAAGCAGCTGCTCTGGAGTCACTCAGTGTGTCTTCTCCCCAGCAGGACACACGAGAGCCACTCTGGACCCTCACCCAGCATGGCTGGGAAAGGAAAAGCTTTTTTGCCTGGGCCAAAAACCAAATCAGCCAAGCAAAAATCATGCTGCACAGAGCCGCAGAAAACCTGAGTGGCAAGACTTCAAAACACCTATGCAGAAGCAGAAGGTCTTCCCCCTCTGGCCCCACACACCAACAATACCAGACTCCCAGGCTGCCAGGTTATAAAGATACAGCAACCATTTTTCGGGCACAAAGCAGAGGATCATGGAATATGCATTCATAATAACTCACTCCAAGACACTCCCACACAAAAGATGCCATGACAGACATAGGCTATTGTTATGATCTAGTTATTAAAGTTCTTAGAAATGCATCTACCTGAATTAAGGTACAAGTGAGACCATATGCCAAAGTCAGTAGTATGGGTTTTATTTGATAGTAAACATGAAAGAGAGAGAGAGAGAGAATGAAAGAGTGAGATAGAAAGAAAGAAACAAGCAAGAATTGGCACATGCATAATCTCTACTTCCCATCAGCAAGCAATGTTCAGACACTACCCCAGAAGCAGGGCTTCAGCACACATAGTGTGCTTTCTCTGGAAGGCAAACATTGAAGAATCATGAATGCCCCCCATTCCTCCTCTCTCCTTTAGCTTTTATATCTGAGCACCTATTCTGAAATAGGAATAACCTCGTGGATAATTTGGGTCAGCTGGCCTTGTTGTGTCCCCTCCCAGGATCTTGCCCACTCCCAGCCCCTTGATAGGGGAAGGAGTGTTAGAGAGACAGCTCTGCTCAGCAGTAGCCAAAACATGGTGTGGTATCAACACCCTTCCAACTACCAATGCAAAGCATGGCACTGTGCGGGCTGTGAATTCTACCTCAGACTGAATACAAGGAGGCCCCAGAAGGAGCTTTAATTTGGACTCCTGAGGATGAACATGAGTTCCATAACTTAAAGATGGCCCTGATGTCTTCACTACCTTAAGACTTCCAGTCTTAACAAAGCCCCTTGAGCTTTTTGTGTACAGATAACATCACCTTGCCCTTGGAGGCTTCTGGTTCAGAAGATAGGACAGTTCAAGAGGCCTGTGAGGTACTTTTCAAAACAACTTGACAATGTCAGCCAGGGATGGCCCAGATGCCTACGAGCTGCAACAGCATGTGTTCTCCTTATCTAAGAGGCCAGAAAGTTGACTTTGGGACAAAAGATAATAGTATTCACTCCATGCACTGTAACCACTCTATTAGGCCATGAAAGGGGGCATTGGCTTTCCCCGAGCCATATTTTGAAATAATGGAGCAAGAAGATGTGGTTGAAAGTAACTACAGCAGTAAATCCAGCCCAATTCCTGAACACCCTGATGGGGAAGAGCAGTGAAACCATGATTGCTTATAGACAACTGAGCAAGTTTATGTAAGCCAACCAGACCTGCAAGATGCACCAACTGAAGATCCAGAAATAGAATTCTGTAAAGAAGTAGTTTGGTGCAAGCTGGAAAACAAAGAGCTGGCTATGCAGTAGTCACATCAGCTGAGGTAAGAGAAGCTGCACTGCTGCCTGTGGATACCTTAGCAGAAAGGGCAGAACTCATAGCACTATGAAGAGCCCTGGAACTAGCAGCAGGAAAAAGAGTGAACATATGGACTGATGTGAAAGAGGCTTTAAGCATTGTTCATGCTCATGGATCTATATAGAAAGAAAGAGGTCTATTAACAGCACAGGGATCTCTGATTAAGTATAAACAATACTGTCCCTTCTGGATGCTATCCAACTGCCCAAAGAAGTGGCTGTAATACATTGCAAAGTATACCAACATGGGGATTCCCAAATTCATGTAGGAAATAGACTTGCAGATAAAGCTGCATGAGAGATTGTGCAACAAAGGAATCCTGGCATACCTGAGAAAGCTATCTCACTCCCAGAAGTTAGCCCTTATAGTCAGGCAGATTTAAAACTACAGCAGTGTAGGTAAAATTACTTAACTCCTGGATTTACTGCAGCCAAATTAAGAGGATTCTCAATTCAGAGTGAACAGTGGAAAACACCAGACCCCTGCAGCTGAAATCTCAAAGACAAGTAGTGAAAGGTATAGGCTAATATTTATGGGAATCCTTTTGTCTTTAGGGGATGGGGTTGAGGAAAATTTAGTGTTAACTTTAATCCAAGGGTTTGGTAAAACGCATAATCTGTCCAGCATTACAGCCTGCCCTGCCTATCCCTGGTTCAGCAGGGGAACCTTGGGGAATTATCCCAATATATCTGTCAATGGTGATTCAATGTGATAATCTGACTAATGTAATAGCAAAAGCAAATATCACCCACTATTTGGATGAGAAGCAGAGATGTAAGCAACAAGGAGATGGCAATTCTTGAGGATCTGATATCTTGGAAGCCAGGAGACAATAGAACTATTTTTGGGAAAAAAGGAGGTAAGGAGTGTCCAACGTCATCTCATAGTCTCAATCAACATTTTCTGGATTTCACCTTAGCAGCCTCAGGAGGCCATGCAGCCAGGTTGTTGGATTTATGTGTTACTAAAAGTCACACCCAAAATGTTTCAGACTTGCCAGAATGTCAAACTCTCCAAAGCAAGCCTTGTACATGGACAAAGCCCTTAGAAGCACAACTGAAATACTTGGGGAAGATAAAGTGATGTCTGGATTGGGGATTCACACTATATACAACTTAACTAAGAGTCAATGAAGGTGCGGAGAAAAACAAAACTCTGAAAGTAAGTCTAGCACCAAAAGCTGGATGGCCAAATTAGTTCTAAATTGCAGTAACCAACTTTCAAATTGTGTTAAATCTGTGGATGTTCCTTCCCCAGCTTACACTATCTGGGCTACTTCAGAGGAATATTGGACCACCCAACTCCTGTTTGGACAGACCACCCTCCAAGTTACCTTAGGGTTATTAACATCATGCCCAATTTGGAGAAGAAGCCCCATAAAAGCCCAGTATTGGAGTAAGGTAAAATGAGACACCAAGAATGAATGGATGGGGCCTTCAACTTCCACACAGTTTGAATGGGCCCTGCAGATATTTCTTTTACCAGGAGCCATGACTCTAGAAAACAAGATCTTGTTACAGAATCTAACTTGGCAAGTAAGGAAACTATCCAAAGCTACTGGAAAGGGATTTCAAGTGAAAAATAGGCAAATACAGGCAAATACTAAATTGACATTCCAAAACCAGCTGGCCCTAGATCTATTGCAGGTCAAAGAACAAGAGCTTTGTGGGTATTTAAAACTGGATAAAGAATACTATTATGTACACATCCCAAACATAACAGAAGATCTTTAAAAACAGCTTAATAAAATGCGTCAAGTTGCTGAGAATAGCAAGGCTATCCAAAAGGCCTCTGAAACCAATTGGTTCAATGACATTCTACAAGGAATAGGGGAATGGTCCCTGAAAGGCTGGCTGGCTGGAATACTGGAAACCGTCATAATTATAATTGTAATCATAGTGATTATTGGGCTTGCAATTAGCTGTGTTCACAAAATAATCAATCCTAACATTGCGGGAATGTATGCTACTATAGATGAACATTCAGTTGTAACTTATCAAAAGGCCTTAAGGAATTTGAGAAGTTTCAAAGGGGGGAACTGATGCCAAAAAGGTTAATTCCATTTCTTCTGTAACTGCGATCTTTTAGTAGAAGGACACTGAGACTCTGAAACTTTATCAGAGAGGCACTGTGACTGTGAACTTTCCGTAGACACAGAAGACACGGTGTCTGCGGACCTTTAGCAGAGAAGCAAGGCATGCAGAAATTGCTCTCCATGCAAGGACATTAGAAGATACAGAGGAGACATCTGGCTCAGAAATGCAGCTACAGCCAAAACAAGGACTGAGTTTAGGAACCTGGGGAACATGGGGAGGGTTTTTAAGATAATGAACAAATTATAATATGCATGCAGTGACTATATATTAGCAACATGTTTGTGGAAATCAAGGGGCATGTTAGGAGGAGTGATCCCCAATGCTTTTCCAGGTGCGTGAATAGGTGATGCCCTCTTTAACACAAGGAAACTGGTGTTAAGGAGTTTTATTCTAGTTTTCATAGATTTGGTAACATCCCTCCCTCCTCTCCCCCTTTTACCATCTCCCCCCTTCTCATATCTCAGTGGAAAGGCAGTGTCTTAGGTTACAATGGTG
>VZTZ01017367.1:0-10760 GCA_013400955.1 Drymodes brunneopygia
GCTTTGGAGGGGGCACCTGCAAACTCATCAATACCAGTAGTGTAATGTCCATAGCCTTTGATGGGACTTATGCTCACAGTATTCTTTGTTTTTTAATATGTTATTGTTGTTGGCTTTGACTTTGACATTTGGAGATGCCCTGTCACAGACTAATAACTCTAATTAAAATTGGATAAATTGATATAATGAGGAAGTGGACAGACTGATGGGCCATAGGGCAGAAAATACTAGAAATCTTTGTAATTTTAGTACATTTTAACAGGCATATGCTGGTACCATAGATAATTTTTTATCAGGTTGCTCTTAAGATCACAGAATAGTTTAGTTCTATTTTTCTCTGTCATCTCATTCAGAGGGATAAAGCCCTAAGAGTGCTCCTTGGTGCATGTAATTTTTCTGAACTTCAGGCCTCACTCACTAAGGATGGCCAGTTTCTCAGTCTTGTGTGGCAAGGCTGTGCCTGATCTCATCTGGTCCTAGTAAACAAAGGTGGCCTGTATGAAAATATGTATGGGACAGTTCACCTGCTGGGCTCTGAGTGTGCTGGCTGCAACAGGAACAGCTGCCTCATTTTGAAATGTCTTCTCTATTTGCTTACTGGTGTCCCATTGTGGTAGGTAATCCACAGAGTTAAATATTGGTTGGCTTTCAGGTCTGCTCCTTGCCAGGAGCTCTTCTATATAAGGTTAATACAGTTGCCTTGCACTTGTCAAACCGGAAAACAAATGTGTTAACAATTAAAGCTTATTTTGCAATGTACAGTATGTGACTGTTCTCTGTACTCGGTGTCCTTTGGGAAGATTCTGAGCTNTGCACATATTTGCATTAAATCTCACTGGCAGTGCCATTCAGCAGAAGCTAATGACTATTTGAAACTCCTGGGCACTGTGGTCATTGGGAGGAATCATGCAGGCTGCTTATGGCACTAGAGAATGGATGGATAGCTTTGCCAGTGGGAGTTTCTGTTCTTTGGCAGGAGCAGGATACCAGCATGTCCCAGGAAGTACAGCTGACTGTGTGTGAGGAGTACCTGGTTTTACCTGTGGACTTCGTACATCACCATGGAGATTTCTGAAGCCTGAGCATGTGGTGGGCTTATATTTCTTTCTCATCATAATGATCATGTATTTCCTTCTGTAGTGTTGAGGGGGAAAATATATCACATTTGAGCCCTACATCTCTTGGCTTTGCACATCTTCAGTAGGGAATTACAATCAGTACAGCAATGGCCTTGCCAGCCTGACAGATTTGCTGACAGTGTAAGAGTTAAGAAGCCCTTAAAATAAACGCAGTGCCTGCTACTGCAGCGCTGATGATTGCACTTTTCCATTTGCCTGGCCCTCCATGGAGCCTTTAGCTCCCTCCTGCTTTTACTGAACCTTGCAGGTGTTCACCTGTCATAGCAGGGTAGTGCAGCAAGATCAGTGCAAAAGCAGGAGGCTACTGACAAACTGAGCCCTTCTGAGTGGATAATTGATGACCTGTGAAACAGGCAGAAGCTAAGAGACCTGGTGCCGTAGGCGAGGGGAAGCAAGACACAACGACCCAATATGAGTGATAAGCAAGCTTCCGCTTTATTTGTTTTCAACATTCCATTCTTGTTTTCAAGGATCTTCTTCATTCTATTATCTACAACTCAGCTTCTCGGTACTTTCCCAGAGCTCAAGGATAGTGTGTTCTTCAGCTTAAGTCACGTACACGGGAGGCCTACACTTTGCTTTGCTCGCACAAGGCCTCTAAGGATTCATGGCCTTGCTCTCGGAGCCATTCTGCAATGAGCTGGGAGGAGCATGCTGGAGTATCTGGAGATTTGGAAAGTCTCCCCTCTTTGATGGAGTACTGAGGCACCAAACACAAGGTCAGTAATTTGGACATTGGTGGGCAGTGGTAACTCACAGCTCTCCCCTGAGGTCCTCGGGGGGTTGCACCTACCAGTGCAGAGCAGGTCCAGGCAGTTCACTCCTGGTGCTTTATTGGACTGTTCAGTATTTCAGGTTTAGTAAGGGTTGTAGACATTTTAGAGAATTAGGTAGGTAGTAGCTTTCGTTACCTTTTCTGTGTCAGATATCTTAAGGCAAAGTGAGAGTTACAGTCACAAGTCTTTAAGTTTTGAAAATAATGAGGTGCATAGGGCCTAAAGGGAGCCTAAGAGCTTCATCTGTGGTGGGGGGAGGTGTCAGCTTAATGTTCTCAAGGTGTTCACTTAGACCTAATTCTTCCAGTTTCTGATTGAATGGCTTAAACATTACTTTATGTTAAATATTTAATACTTACTTATAATTTCAAGAGGGGTAATGGCCAAGTCTTTTCTTCCTTTGAAAGAACATGGCTCTCTTTTCAGCTGGGCTGAAGATGGTACTTTCATGGCTTAGTAGGTGACATTAGAGCAACCTAGCAAATTAGACACCTGTGGGGATGTCAGCAGTTATTGCCAGAATACATACTAGCGCAGAGACCTCTAGATGCTATTTTGGTTTCCCTGTGGTAAGATGCCTGTGAGATGTCAGGAAGCTGTGCAGTCACATTGTTTCCATGGCTTGTTCTTATGGATTTATTAAACTGCCTGGTTATAGCGAGTGGGTAGTAGGACATTTGTACTTGACAAAGGGAGTTTGAGGACAGACTGTTAATAACTGTTGAGTGTTTATATAGAATCTTCATTATGAATGTCTTCTTAAATGTAAGAGTGTCCAAATACTTGGAGTTTATCAATTATTAAAATGTACTTACAGAAAACAGTGATAGTGGGGCAGCTCTGATATCTTTTAGTGTGGCTGTAGTATTAGATCAATAGCTTTTTTTAGTAGAAGAGGAAAAAAAACCTGGCCAAATTTGTACAAGATAATTACCATGAGAACGGAGTAAAAAAATCTTGGGCCTAAATACAGGGATAGCAATATTTTATAGTGCTAATGACTGATCTTTATGGCTAATTTTTGTAATCAAAATCTAGACTCAGTCCTGGACACTGATACATGCAAACCAAAGCCTAATTTTTAGATTAAAATTTCTACAATCCTATTATGCGAAGTAATACAATAGTGTGGATTTACTGTATTTCCCTTGTAAGTGCCCTTTCAAAAATACCTAAATAAAGTTCAGATAATTTACTGCAACAGTTCTGATAATCTTCTGGGTAAATATTCTGTGTCTGGANCTCTGAGATTTCATGCTAATATTTATGGCTTTCTGATTCTTTCTGTACTTAACATTTTCTAGCTTGCAGTTGAGTTACTGGTGCTAGTTATCTCTTGGAGACTGGAGACACCTTCCCCCGTCTGTTCTTCTCTCAAAAAGACTTCACAGCCTCCAGTCATCCCCAGCATTGTGACCCCCGGGCTCCCTTCAGTCCCCAGAGCCTGCAGGTCTCATGCTGGCTGCCCCAGCCATCAGACCCTGCTGGGCTCTCCCTCTGTGGGCACAGCCTCCACAGCTTGCCCAGGGCACCAGTGCCCAAAAACAGGGCTGGAGCTGTTATCATTGTGTGTAGTCAATGTTCTCTGCACTAATCTGCTGGAGATTTCTCTTCTAATGTATTTTCTTCTTCTTTATGATCAGTAAGTGTGGCAATTCCTATTACTAATTCAGTGACTTTAAACAAATCCTAGGCAACTACTGAGGTTTTTCTCAAGGGAGAATGTACTGAAAAAGATAAATGGCATAGCTTTTTTCCCCCTTTGGTATTTTCTTTAGCTTTTTCCCCCTTTGGTATTTTCTTTGCTGAGTATACCTGTGCATTTATATAATCATAGAGCCAGCACTGCATAAATTTTTGTTAAATTTTGAGGTTTTTTTTTTTTTTAACCCCATCACAAATCGTGTTACTGGAAACAAGATGTACATCTGGACTGTAACTGACATGATTGTACTTTTATTGGCTAGGTGTGGACCTCAATATGAAATGTTTTCATATGTCTTGAACTCAAACAAGAATGTTACTTGCATTGGTGCATGCATTTCATGGTCTTTCAGAATTAAATGGAAAAGACAGCCTTTCAGGAAGCCTTAATGCTTTTCCATATGGAGACAGTGCCTTCTTGTGCACATGGTCTTTGATTTCTTTTCAGTTCTGAAATTTCTTACCTTATGGTCTATGTTCCTTTATTCTTTTTCTTTTTTTTTTCTACAAAGAAGTGAAATTTAGCTTTTCGGAACTTGATGTATTTATAATGCTGAAACTTCTCTTGTTTAGTGGGAGAAGTTGCAAATATAATTATTCTATAACAGGAGAAAAGGTTGCTATATGAAATTGGAAAGATTTGTTGTAAGTCCTATTTCTGTTCATAGAATATTAATATAGAATTATAGATTTGTACAGTGTAAGAAATGCAGAACATGAAACAAAATAATACCATCAGAAATAGTATTTTTGTGTGATTAGCTTTTCTGGTCTAGAAATTAAATTAGCATGAATAAACTTAAATGGAGTTTTCTGAACTGTAAGGTTAAATTGAAAAATTCATCTCAGGTTTACTGAATGTTAATTTGACTGAGGTTACCTTTTCTCTCTGTCAGGGAATTTGATTTCCTCAACCCTAAAGAACTGTCTGGTATTTAGATACTAGGACCCAAAGTAAAATCCAGTGCACTAAAATCCTTGGAGGCTGAAAACCCACCAACCCAGACAGCAATCCAGCAAATTTACTTTCCAGGACTGCATAACCTAGTAAGCATCTCCTTTCCTAACCTGAAAGCTTCCAGGATTTCTGTTATGAGGAGATAAGCACTTACCTCCTGCCTAGACTGTATTTGCAATTGGATTTAAGGAGAGAATAATTTATACATCAGCTGGGTCCCTCGAGAAGGCACAGAAGTCCAGAATTTAAATTAATATTTTGGGCTAAATTCCTGTCCATCTTTCCCTGCTCTCTAAACAGTATCCACAGTGCTCAGCTCCCGTGAAGTGTAGGGGTGAGGACTGTATGAAGGCTGATGCCACAATAAATTAGCATTTCTTTTAGTACATCCCTAAAAATAGCTCTTGATGGAATATTAGCCATGAAGGGAATCCCTCACTCTCCGTGCTGCTGTTCATGGAGGAGCTTTCCCCAGATGTGAAATGAGGACAGACAGTGTTGTCAGAGTCTGGATGAACCTTTCAGATGTGGGTGCTAATCCTTTGGGTTTGAATTGTCCTTTTGGGAGAGGAGGCAATGTGGAACAGAGATTTTTTTGCCTTTTTCCTGTTATTCAGCAATATCCCCTGAAACCTCTGAAAACTCTTTGAGTGTGAACAGCTAGTGGACTCAAATTCTGTATTCCCTGGAGCTCTCAAACAATGTACCACACCATTTGCACGTAGGAGTGAGCATGTGATAAAGCTTCAAGAAAAGTGCTTTGCCAAGCTTCTTATCCTTGTTCTTGTTGCTAGTATTGTCATTGATTAATCCCTGTATACAACATACCACAATCCACTCATAATTCATCTGAATTTTGTATTTTCCTAGTATTTCATCTCCTCTGCTGTGAATGTTCAATTGTTGGCCTGACTGTGAGCATTGAACCAGTTCCTGAAGTGATGGAAATAGTCTAGGGTGCCTCTGCAACTTGACACCAAGAGTTGAGCTTCATCTGTAGTGACCATATTAATTCAAGATATCCCATCCATAAATTGGCAGCATAAAGCCTTTTAATTTGTATTTTACATCAGCAGGGTTGTCAGATACATCTCTTCTACAAAAGATGGAGAAGTAGAGGTTTTTTTCATCAGTATGCTTCCAAATGTTCTTAATAGAACTGAGTAACTTCACCTTTAAGTCTCGTGGCACATGTATGTAATGTTAACAAAACCAGCTGGGAACCAGACTCTTATTGTCACTTCAGTAGAAAATTAGAAAGATTTGATCCAGCTGAGCAATGTTCTCAAAGTGCTGAGTACCCTTATCTTCCAGGAACTTTAATGAAGTTGAAAGCACTGAATTAACTAGATTGACCTGGCATGTATTAATCAAGACAGCCCATCAGCCATTTAGCAGAGTAAAGCTGAGCAATGTTTGAGTGGTCAGATATCATTCTATAAGATAGTGCTCCTATTCTCGACAGGAAAGTTATGTATCTGGGGTGTTACATGATGATTTTGTGCTTGATGGATGAGTAACCTGCAGGATGATGAAATAACTGGTGAAAAAGGCTTTAATTCAACTTGCTTTTAGAAAACTTTTGGGAGTTTTTTTTGATGAGCAACATGCGTTATTTACCTAATTGCTACTTCAGTCCTTTTTATGGATACTAATTATGGTAGTTTGAAAAGTGCATTGGAAAGAAATATATATCCTGTTCACTGCCATGTGCATTCTAACATAAGAAAATGGAGACAAATATACCATTTTAGGTCATACACTATTAAAAACTACTCCGAGAATCCTGCAGCTGCTGAAGTTCTGAGAAAATGATGATCTGTACTCACCAAGTCAATGAGAGCTGACTCATGCTTATGTAGCAAATAGCTGCTGCACTTAAAGGGTACAATCAGCCCTATAACATAAATGTGAATTGCATATGCCCACACCTTCAGTCACATCAGTAAAAATTTGCCATTGTATCTCAAATGCACTTTTATCAACGTTCTGCAGGTGCTTGGAAAGAAACCGTGTTATAGTGGGGTTGAATTGGTCCAGATAGTGTAGGAGGAGGGCTAGGACATCTTCTGCAGTAGATATTGGGCCTTAGAACTCCATCCCAGAAGAGGTCCCAAAGCCCATATGAATTTAGGAACAGGATACACATTTTTAATAGCATTATACTACTGTATGTGTTTTACAGTGCATATGCATCCTAATGTACAGAGCAGAGGGATAGGAAAATATATTTTTTCTCTGGTGGAAGTCATATTGCTTTATAATTTTGTGTCGTTTATGTTCCTGCTTCATCACTGAAAATACAGGTTAGCATTTGGATGGCACAANAGGGAATAATTTCTACATCAGCTGGGTCCCTTGAGAAGGCACAGAAGTCCAGAATTTAAATTAATATTTTGGGCTAAATTCCTGTCCATCTTTCCCTGCTCTCTAAACAGTACCCACAGTGCTCAGCTCCCGTGAAGTGTAGGGGTGAGGACTGTATGAAGGCTGATGCCACGATAAATTAGCATTTCTTTTAGTACATCCCTAAAAATAGCTCTGGATGGAATGATATTGGCCATGAAGGGAATCCCTCACTCTCCGTGCTGCTGTTCATGGAGGAGCTTTCCCCAGATGTGAAATGAGGACAGACAGTGTTGTCAGAGTCTGGATGAACCTTTCAGATGTGGGTGCTAATCCTTTGGGTTTGAATTGTCCTTTTGGGAGAGGAGGCAATGTGGAACAGAGATTTTTTTGCCTTTTTCCTGTTATTCAGCAGTATCCCTTAAAACCTCTGAAAAATCTTGAGTGTTAACAGCTAGTGGACTCAAATTCTGTATTCCCTGGAGCTCCCAAACAATGTACCACACCATTTGCACATAGGAGTGAGCATGTGATAAAGCTTCAAGAAAAGTGCTTTGCCAAGCTTTTTATCCTTGTTCTTGTTGCTAGTACGGTCATTGATTATAACATACCACAATCCACTCATAATTCATCTGAATTTGGTGTTTTCCTAGTATTTCATCTCCTCTGCTGTGAGTGTTCCATTGTTGGCCTGACTGTGAGCATTGAACCAGTTCCTGAAGTGATGGAAATAGTCTAGGGTGCCTCTGCAACTTGACACCAAGAGTTGAGCTTCATCTGTAGTGACCATATTAATTCAAGATATCCCATCCATAAATTGGCAGCATAAAGCCTTTTAATTTGTATTTTACATCAGCAGGGTTGTCAGATACATCTCTTCTACAAAAGATGGAGAAGTAGAGGTTTTTTTCATCAGTATGCTTCCAAATGTTCTTAATAGAACTGAGTAACTTCACCTTTAAGTCTCGTGGCACATGTATGTAATGTTAACAAAACCAGCTGGGAACCAGACTCTTATTGTCACTTCAGTAGAAAATTAGAAAGATTTGATCCAGCTGAGCAATGTTCTCAAAGTGCTGAGTACCCTTATCTTCCAGGAACTTTAATGAAGTTGAAAGCACTGAATTAACTAGATTGACCTGTCATGAATTAATCAAGACAGCCCATCAGCCATTTAGCAGAGTAAAGCTGAGCAATGTTTGAGTGGTCAGATATCATTCTATAAGATAGTGCTCCTATTCTCGACAGGAAAGTTATGTATCTGGGGTGTTACATGATGATTTTGTGCTTGATGGATGAGTAACCTGCAGGATGATGAAATAACTGGTGAAAAAGGCTTTAATTCAACTTGCTTTTAGAAAACTTTTGGGAGTTTTTTTTGATGAGCAACATGCGTTATTTACCTAATTGCTACTTCAGTCCTTTTTATGGATACTAATTATGGTAGTTTGAAAAGTGCATTGGAAAGAAATATATATCCTGTTCACTGCCATGTGCATTCTAACATAAGAAAATGGAGACAAATATACCATTTTAGGTCATACACTATTAAAAACTACTCCGAGAATCCTGCAGCTGCTGAAGTTCTGAGAAAATGATGATCTGTACTCACCAAGTCAATGAGAGCTGACTCATGCTTATGTAGCAAATAGCTGCTGCACTTAAAGGGTACAATCAGCCCTATAACATAAATGTGAATTGCATATGCCCACACCTTCAGTCACATCAGTAAAAATTTGCCATTGTATCTCAAATGCACTTTTATCAACGTTCTGCAGGTGCTTGGAAAGAAACCGTGTTATAGTGGGGTTGAATTGGTCCAGATAGTGTAGGAGGAGGGCTAGGACATCTTCTGCAGTAGATATTGGGCCTTAGAACTCCATCCCNCAACTGGTGAAGAAGGCTTTAATTCAACTTGCTTTTAGAAAACTTTTGGGAGGTTTTTTTTTTTGATGAGCAACATGCATTATTTAGCTAATTGCTACTTTAGTCCTTTTTATGGATACTAATTATGGTAGTTTGAAAAACGCATTGGAAAGAAATATATATCCTGTTCATCACTGCCATGTGCATTCTAGCATAAGAAAATGGAGACAAATATACCATTTTAGGTCATACACTATTAGAAACTACTCTGAGAATCCTGCAGCTGCTGAAGTTCTGAGAAAATGATGATCTGTACTCACCAAGTCATTGAGAGCTGACTCATGCTTATGTAGCAAATAGCTGCTGCACTTAAAGGGTACAATCAGCCCTATAACATAAATGTGAATTGCATATGCCCACACCTTCAGTCACATCAGCAAAAATCTATCATTGTATCTCAAATACACTTTTATCAACGTTCTGCAGGTGCTTGGAAAGAAACTGTATTATAGTGGGGTTGAATTGGTCCAGATGGTGTAGGAGGAGGGTTAGGACATCTTCTGCAGTAGATATTGGGCCTTAGAACTCCATCCCAGAAGAGGTCCCAAAGCCCATATGAATTTAGGAACAGGATACACATTTTTAATAGCATTATACTACTGTATGTGTTTTACAGTGCATATGCATCCTAATGTACAGAGCAGAGGGATAGGAAAATATATTTTTTCTCTGGTGGAAGTCATATTGCTTTATAATTTTGTGTCGTTTATGTTCCTGCTTCATCACTGAAAATACAGGTTAGCATTTGGATGGCACAAACTTTTCATTTAGGTGTAAACACAAGCATATGCAAAAGCCTGTGGAAACTGTGTCAGAGCATCTCAGATTCACACCTGCTCCCTCCATATTCCTGCAGCTCTTGTGTTGCTTGGATTAGGCAGCAGCTCCTGAAGCATTCCTCGTGTTTCTGTGTTTAGCCAGGACCTCCCTCCAGCTTCCCAACCTTCCAGGTACATACAGAGCATGTGGCCAGATGTGCTTGGAGCATAAATATTGCTAATGGTCCCAAGACATCCATGAGTTAACAGACAGGAGCTGCTCTTTGTGACTGCTTCTTTGCAGCTGCATAGGCACAGCCAGGGACTTTGAGAGGAAATGCTTGGGTTTTGGATTGGTTCCCTGAATTTTCCATCAGTTCCTGAGAAATTAGAACTTGTACCTACAAAAGGTAAAGCTATTTGTCTCTTCAGAATACTTGCTGAACCACATAACAGAATAATCTCTGACATACTTCTGTTGAATTGTGGCTTTTATGGGCAAAGACATTATAAATTCTTATTAAAAGAAGAATCATGTAAAAATGGAGATTACATTGGAGATAGTATGTCCAAAATTCTGCATGCTTGACAGTGATAAATTAGACCATTTAACATATCATAAGTTCAGTGAAGCCATATTTCAAGAGAATCCCTACAACCAGTAAGTTCTATAAATTAATGAAGGCACATAGAAACTGGAGTGCAAAACTCAGTTAAAAAAAAGAATGTGTTTTAAAAGAAAAGCAAGAGGATATAGTGTGGTTTATATATTTAGTCCATGTATTCTCCCATGAGTAAAGTATATTCCTGAGTGAGCAGGAAAATTTTCAGTTTATGGTCACTTCCATAATTTGTTTGAATTTATTAATCATAAAATATGTCATGAGAAGACGCATGGCACCCATTGCTTCTACTGTTGGCAAGACTAGAAAGGAGGCTGCATGTTATATACTGAGGAATGCCACTTCTGAGACTAATACTGAGTCTAATGCCTTTTCACACACTGGAAAAGAGAGCAGAAACTACTGTGCTCATGTGAGGTACTGTTTCCTCACTTGCTTTCTGGTTTTGTTGTTAGTGAGCCTCTGGCAGAAGTCATGCTAGCTATAAAAAATTGGTGGCAGGGACTTAGCTCTTTGCATCGCAAGCAGCA
>VZTZ01017378.1:0-88731 GCA_013400955.1 Drymodes brunneopygia
CAGCATATGCCTGGACAGCGTGGCAGAGAAAATCCCCCTTTCCCATCAATAAAATAATAATTAAAGAAATAAATAGAATAAATACATAGAATCGAGTAGTAAATAGAATAAATAAATAGAATAGAGTAGAGGATAAAGAAATTAAGGGTTTTTTACTCTAGGAGAACCAGATGTCTACTCCAGTCATTTTTGTTGGCCTCTCTCCAGGCACAGACATCTTCTTCCCCTGGGTTGGCAGCACCTTCCCCCATGCCAGCAGCGATTCCGGGCCATCCCAGCACCATGGCCATGCCCTTCAGGCCTTGGTGGCCCTGAGAAGCTGCTGGCAGTGTCCCTGCAGGGCAGCGCTCGGCTCCTGGGGGATGTTCACATGCCAGGCCCTGGCCAGGCCCCAGCAGCCCGGCACGTCTTGGGGAACAGCGGCACCACAGCCGGGCTGGGGCTCGTGCTGCCACAACACCGAGCCCAGCCTGGATGGCCTCCCTGCTTCAGCCTCCATTCCCTGTCCTTGCTGAGTGGGCTGGGCCCGGCCTGACACCTGCCCTGGCTGCCTTGGCACGACAACATCCTGCTGGGCTCAGGGCAGCCGTGCTACACTGAGAACACCTGGCAGCTGTTTGCAGCTCAACAAGAAAATCTGCCACATTTTCTTGTAGGAAATACCTGCTGGCAAGGAGCTGCAGAGCAAAGAAGGTCAGGAACTTGTTAGGTCATGAAGGAAAGCTCCTCCTGGGCAGAAAGCTGGATGGAGCTGCAAGAGAAGTTACCTGGCAGTAGGTGTGGACACAAAGCTTGAATTTCTCTCTCATGTCCCCGCAGATGTCGGTGTCTACGTCAGTGCGACGGCACAGCATGCACACTGATGAGAGAGAGCAAGTGGCCCTAGCATGAGCACGTGTGTGGAGCTGGGCAAGTGTCCGTGCAGGATCTGCCCCAGGGCCCTGCTGGGTCCGTGCCGTGCTGGCTGAAGGGCAGGGCAGGTCAGCCACGGGTGCTCCAGTAAGTGCATGGCTGAGCAGCCAGTGCTGAGGCCTGTCCTGCTCCTGAACCCCAGCACCAGGGAGCAGCCTTGGGGCAGCAGCTGCTGGCAGGGGACACAGGTGGCACAGAAGACCCCCCAGATCCTTGGGAGTGCCCTGTTCCGATCCAGTTTAAACCCAGAAGAGCAAAGAAAATTAAGTCTTTGTGTATAAACCAGAAGGAACTTTGAAGGCTCAAAATATACCCAAAAACAAGATTCAAACCAAATGAGATTAGATGTTGGTGCCAAAAAATTGATATATTTTATTTATTAATAAAAGAGGCTTTCATGCCATTTTGTCTTGGGACTGTACATGTGGAGCTTGGTATCATTGCCCCAGCAGTCCCAGAAGACCTGAAGGCAGTGGCTTTGTTCCCTCTTTGGGCACCTGGGATGTGCTGGGGGAGCTGCCTCTGTGTGCCCAGATGGCACCCATATCCTGGCCAAAGGTTCTGTTTCAATTGAGAAAAGAGATTCAGTGACATGAAGGGTTAATACCATTATACACACTTCTGATGTGGGAGACACACAGAAACCCTCAAACAGCTTCTTTTTCCCTTTCCTCACCCCACTCTGAACGTGCTCTTTCATGTGGAACTAGAAAAATCCAAACCTTGTGTTTCTTGCAATGTCCATTCCATGCGGATAAGCTTTCTTCTTTTGCTATATAATCTCATTTTTTCTCTCAAATCCTGAATTCCTGACCTGTTTACTGGTGCTGACCTATTTACTGGTGTGCTGAAAGCAGGGGCTGCCCATGCAGTGATCTGATTTATGTGCCACCTTGCAGTCATGCCTTTGTAACTCTGGCAGTACACACCCAGATTTGGATGTGAGCAGCTTTTTTCTAGCACAGATTAATAAAAATGTGTTTTGAGTCTGTCTGACACAGTTCCATGACTGGAAAAAAAGAAATAGTGAAGGTTGAGAAGCAGTTGGCAGGAATTGTTTTAAAATCTGCATTTCATAGCGAGCTCATCATCTGCACAGGCGATGTAATGGGCATGATTAAATAGTTTAGTCATAGGTAAAAGCAATGGGAACAGTGATCCTTCATGTTCTATCCAATTACATCATTCCTCCCAATGAGATTCGGTGCAATTCCCAATATTTTCCTTTAGGAAATAGAAAACATAAATAAAACATTCTGCTGTGTAGCAAATGGCAAATTTTGTAAGAAGATGTAAAAAAGAATGTTTTTTGTAAGAAAATTCAGAGTGAATGTTCTGCTGTTCATTTGTATTTATTCTTTCTCCAGGACAACTGGGCTTTCCCAGGATGTTTTTCCTTCACCAACTCTTTCTGTGCCTCATCCGTTACATTCTCTAAAGCTCTCTTAAAGGAAACTTTCATTCATTACGACTTCATCATCTTTAATTTCTAAAAGATCTGTCTAATTATACCCTTAAATACCTTGGGAGAGGCATCTCAGACATTCTTGAGGCTCTCTGGGAGTAGTTTTGGGTGTGTTTTCCTTGTCTGGGTGGCATCCAGGGGACTGCTTTTAGAGATGAATTGATGACAGATTTTTGCCTGGGCACAGCAGGGAGGGAGCAGTTCTGCCTGGGAAATCCCAAAATGCCAAGTGAACATGCCTGGCATTGCATTTCCTGCCTTCAGACCCAGCAGTGCCAGATTTTCTCAAGGGCAAGGGGAGCACATTTCTCTATGTTTTCAATTCTACTCTTCCAGATTTATGAAAGGCACGAGATAAAGGACTACCCTTCCAAAAGGCTGTTTTGTTATCTTAGGAAGTTGATATGTTGGATGCCACCTGATGATATTTCATTTAGCAATGAGCTGTTGGACATTGTTTTCCTGAGCCAGATAGAGGTCATCAGAAGCAGCCCATTAGACTGGCTCACATTCCATTGCCTGACACTCTCCCCAGATCAAACTTCTGCTCTTTTCAACCAAATTTATTCCAAATATGAGTAGAATTATTGGTCCTATGGAAAATGTATCCCAACATAAAGCTTAAAGGCTTTGAAACAAACCTTTTTCTTCAGTGTAGGAAAAACGTGGCCTTTGCTGTAGACTGACAAAACCCAGCAGATCTTTTTTTTTCTGAGCTAGAGGTGTGTGTAAATCACAGGGTTGAGATAAGATGGCAGGGAGGGGGTTACAGTTTCTTTGGTCTGTATAGAAAAATCTGCTTTTTTTCCCCATTGTCTGCTCATCCCAGCTGGTTTGTATCACCTCCAGTGGTTTGCAAGGATTATTTATTTCTACTACTTGTAAACCATTTTCCTTTGTGCAACTCTTCCCTCAAAATGACCTTTTCTTTATATACAGATTACTCAGCCCAGCATCCTCTCAGGCCTGGGATGCACTGTGACTGCACCCTCTGTTATCATTTCCCAGATCTTGTGTGTCTTGGTTTCCTTTCCTGGGGGGGAGCCTTATGATAAAAATTCATTATCTGGAGTAGGGGTGTTACAAATGTGTTTTAAGAAATGACCAAATGAACGGTGAAACCCAAAGCTACCTGGTGCTAAATAGTGCTTTTCCTAGATTCCACAGAATCCTGGAGTGGTTTGGATGCTGCAGCTGCCTTGGCCAAGGTCTCTGTCCATCCTGCTTCCCAAAGAGACAATCTGGGCTATCCCAACAGCCCCAGTCCCAGGTAACCAGCTGTACCCTCCCTGCCCTCAGACAAGCACACATAACTCAGTAAATGGCACACATTTATAACATTCCTGGTCAATGCCTGAGCTTGCAGGTTTTGACTCAACACAGCACCTCCTTCCTCACCAGCTGCCTGGGAGCAGTTGGTATTTACAGACCTACGGGGCAAAAAAGAAGAGATTGATGTGCTCATGTCAGCCCTGCCCTCCCCGAAGATGGGCTGCAAATGCTACTGAGGCAATCTGCAGATACTGTGTCTAGTGGTAAATTAAGTGCAATTGAAGTTTGTTGTTTGCCTTTATGTATCCCAAAGAAAGCAAGAGGCACTGTATGTAACATAGATGGCACATTGCCAGGCAAGGAAACAGAGTTAACAAAATCTGGAAGGACTCAGATCTGGGTGAAGGAAAACCTCTGTCCTGGAGCAGAGGTGAGGGCTGGATACTGAGAGAATCATTAAAAAGTGATGATTTTTTCATTGTCTGTGTATCTGCATTGTTGTCTCTGGGGACACGAGCTTCTCCCCAGGGGTTTTGTGGAAACCATGCAGAGTTTTGTTTCTTTGTGGAAGAGTTTTCAGTGGATAAATTCACTTTCACCCCCAATTTATCACCCAGTCTGTACATTATCTGAGTGCTGTGATGCTGTAGTGTCCTGGAGTCCAGTCTGTTTAGCCTCTTCTCAAATCTGCCCGAGTACCCAAACAACACCGCCCACATGTGAGTGCCTGTGTGTGTGCAGAGCCTGGGTGATTTCTCCTGTGATCATCTCCTGGCTGAGGAAGAGCAGAGGCTGTCACAGCAGGCTCCTCGTGTGCCTCTGCTCATGGCCCTGCCAGGAGCCAGCTTTCCCTCAGCTCAAAGCTATGAATCATGCTGGGAGCCAGCAGAAGCTCACATAATTAAGGCACTCTTAATTCAGGGGGCAGGTTCTCCCTCCGTGTAACCTTCCAGTGGAGGTGAATGTTGCAGGGTTGCTACTCATCCCACTGCTTCTGTTCTCTATTAAAACACCTGGTTTGTGGGGCACCTCTTGAAGAGTAACCTTTCATTCCCCACTAGGTATTTTCAATCAAACCAGAAATTTATTTCGTTATATTCAGGTACTCTTGAATAGGACTGTTCTGATTTCTCCAGAAACTTTTATTAGAAGGAGAATTTTTTTCCAATGTTCCTGTTTATTTTTTTCTTCCATATAAAATGAAACATTTTCATAAAAAATTATTTTAAGGTACTTTTAGGTAATAACCAGCAGCCAGAGAGAGGTAGAGGGCCAGTAAGGTGAAGATTTGCTTCCAGAGCTGTTGGTACTGACCATGTCTCTCCATGGCAGCCTCCCTATTGCACAGGGCATGGTTTGTGCCCAGGATACCCAGAGGGAATCCCCACCTGGACTCCAGAGGCAGCAGGTTCCCTCAGCAGGAAGGCAGAGCTTCAAGATCCTCTGGAGTAGTGAACACCTTTTAACTCTTGGATGGTGGTGTTTGACCATGCAGCTCTCCAGTGAAGTCAGTGAACTTCCTTTGCTCAGTAGTCTGCAAATTCAGCCCCTTGTTTATCCTCCAGTCACACTGGTGCTGCGCAAATGGCTCTGGGTCATGGAGGAGAAGTGTGCTATTCCAGAGCTCTGCTCCTCAACCAACAAATGAATACCTTCACAAAGAAAATAGCTGACGATCTAATAGTGTTGGCAACACTTTTCCACTCCTATAATTTGACAGGTCTTAACTGATCTATGTGTAGGAGTCTGGCTAGGTCTGGAAATAATAGGTTTATTCTCTAGATGCCCTTCTGCTGCTCTGCTTTAAGTGGGCACTGAGTATTTTTGTTGTTCGCAGTGATTTTTCATTCTTACTGCGTGCCTAGATTTCATCCACTGCAGCCGTCCTCCTGCTCAGTGTTTCCCCCCAGAATTACCATTGGTAGTAACCTGACTTCAGAAGAAGTTCCTGGAGAAGCTGTAGAAGTTTGAGTGTAATCAGCTCAAAGTTGTTTAACAGGACATCTCACCGTAAATATTTGGTATTTGGGCAGGATACAAAGATCATGGAATCATGGAATATCCTGAGCTAGAAGGGACCCACAGGGATTATCCAGTCCAACTCCTGGCCCTGCACAGACACCCCAACAATCCCACCCTGGGCATCCCTGAGAGCATTGTCCAAACTCTGCTGGAGCTCTGGCAGCCTTGGGGCTGTGCCCACTGCCCTGGGGAGCCTGTTCTGAAGTACAGGACACATTTTACAATGCTGGAGGTTGGTTCAGAACCAGGATATGAAATTGGTATCCCCAGATAAGAAGCAGACAACAGGAGGCCACATAAGGGCTGAAAATGCTCCTGCGGGGTGAGGCTTTGCCCTTTGTGAATAAGGAGGACAAATCCATTCCAGAGAACTGGTGGTGCATTTGAGAAAAATCCTCCTTTGCTCATTTTTCATTCCTGACCTTGACAAGCAGCTGGAACATTGAATGTTGCAGCCTCCCAGAAGCTGGAACTCCACAAGTCTTATGGCTGGCATTTCCCTCTTGATGGTTCAGCTTGTGATGTAGAGTTGGATTTGAACACTAGCCCAAGTTTTATGGGTGTTTGTTGGGTTAAAGGCACTGGAGTTGCCCTGTGCACCTGATGGCGAGGCAGGAACAGGCATTTAGAAACAGGGATGTTATCAGGAACTGGAGAGTTGACTGGAGAAACACATCCAACCTTTAAGTGCTGAGTTTTAGTATTGGAAGCTATAAACTCTGCTGCTTCTGTGAAGAAACAAAACTGCACCCAATGACCAGCCCATGCAGCCCCAGGGTGGCAAAATCCTGAAATATTAGTCTCTTAAATTCTTCTTGGACTTTCTTTACAAATCTTAATGCCTCCCCTCTCAGCCTGCCCCAAGAGAGGATGGGGAGCGCTGCTGCCCTTTTATAAATGGGTTATTAGAGACACAGAGGAGCTGAACTGCTTCTTGTCAGACAAAAAGTCTTCTCCAGAGTATGGAGACTTGGCTTTGATTGCAAACCCCAGCCCTCTGCACTGAGCAGGGCACAATATTTCCTTGTTCTTCTGCTTTCTGAAAGGGCCACTGAGGGTTTGGCTAAGAGCCCTTTTTAATAAATGGGGGCAAAAAGAGAAAAGAGAATGGACACTTTGGCTTATCAAGTGTTGTTTGCTGAAACTGAGCACTGGATTGTGACTCCCAGATCAGAGGTTGGCTCTGTTGGGTGTTTGTATGTTGTCTAACACAGTGGATAATTAGTCCCAGTTGGGGTACTTTGGATGTACAAATTATGCAAATATATTTACTACAGATAATAAAAACAGTTAAAAAAAATGGGCAAACTCTCCTCCTGTCTAAAATGTTTTTTCATTTGAGCCTCAGTGTTTTCAGTTAAAATACAAATATTCATTCCATAGAGCTGCCTTTGCCTTCAGGTTCCCTAATCATCTCCTGTGGGAAAGTAATAAAATAGATTTTCCCAATTATTTCCATTACAGTTTCTCTAGATAAAAGAGGGCTTATTCCCAGTCTTGATCCATCAATTGTTGCTTGATCTCTTCAAAACCCACTCTCATTCTGCTCAGAGCTGGCATGTAATCAGTTGTGAACAGAAATGCTGCTCATGGGTGATGTGGCCAGTTAAAAATGAGCAGTCAAGAAGAGACTTAGATGTTAAAAAATGCTTGGCTTGGTCTTTGCTGCCAGTGACCTGATGATGGGATCACTTTTAGGCCAGTGACATTTAATTTTTGAAAGCTCTTGTCCAGAGCCCCTCTTGAACTCTCTTTGAGCCCCTTTAGGCACTGGAAGGGGCTCTAAGGTCTCCCTGGACCCTGCACCCTGGTCGGTGAACACTCCCAGCCTGTGTTTGGAGCAGAGATGCTTCATCCCTTGGAACATCTTCATGGCCTCCTCTGGTCTCTCACCAGGTCATTGTAAATAAAGAGAATTACCACAGCATGAAACTAATTTCTAAGATTTTTTTTTTAAAGATTTCTAGGAAACATGCAGCCAGCTAAAAAGCAAGTGAGGCTTTTTTTCTGCTTTCTTTTTTCCAGAATTTTTTCTGGGCAAAGCTGACCCAGAGCTCTGTTTCTCCAGTTTGACTGGAAAAGAAATATCATGGATAACAACCATGAGACCAACAAATAACATTTTATCAGGAATAATGTTTTTATTATTACAGGACATTATGCTTTACACAGCATTTAGTGAAAATGGATTATTACTGACACTGAAATGTCCTCAGTAATACTGGTGTGGCTTCACAGGACTCTTCCCTTAGCTGAATGCATGATGGTCATTTCCAAAATGACCATCTTATTAGGAACAGTTGAAAAATATCCCACAGTAAATTAACACTAAATTTCTAATGGAAAATATTCCCATTCAAAGCTGTGACACCAAGAAGTGAATGAAAAGTAATATTAAGGAAAAAACAGCAACAAAGGAGTGCTTGATTTTGAAAAGCTACTGAAGAATTAGTCACAGAAATTCCTTTACTAGGTTTTCAGTCAGCTCCCACACCATCAAAGAGCAACACGATGCCTTTCACACTGCAATTTCTCACAAGTTTATTTATAATTTCCCATCTCCTTTTTCTCCAGGGCCCTGTATTTCCCCATCTTTTCAGGAGCGCCAACAGCAGCAGCTTCCAAACTTCTAACATCAAAATGACACAGATACAAATAAAGCACATCAATCTCATGACCCTTCACGTCAGGGAGCAGAAATGCTGGATGGCTCTTCTTTAAAAGCAGCAGAGCTGCTCTTGACCTGCAGAGTCCTTGAGACCCTTATATCACTTGTGGTGAGATGAAGCTCTCCTACCACACTACAGGAGAAGGGTTTGGTCCTGGCATATCGACAAAAAAACTTCCAGCTTCAGGAAAACCTGGACTTCAAGGCTGGACAGGGCTTGGAGCACCCTGGTCTAGTGGAAGGTGTCCCTGAGGTGGAAATGAGATGAGCTTTAAAGTTCCTTTGAACTGAGACCACTTTAAGACTTTCTGAACTTGCCCCTACTGAATATCACTGCCAAAACCAAGCAGGTTTGTCCTCGCTGCTTCGAACTGCTTGTTTTGGGCTATGATTGGCACAGTTCAACTG
This sequence comes from Drymodes brunneopygia, assembly GCA_013400955.1. Classification (NCBI taxonomy): domain Eukaryota; kingdom Metazoa; phylum Chordata; class Aves; order Passeriformes; family Petroicidae; genus Drymodes; species Drymodes brunneopygia. The sequence continues at coordinate 8,748 of VZTZ01017378.1, forward strand.
CTGTGGAAACCAGGCTCTGATCCCCAGTCTCTCATATACAGAGCTTATAAGGAGGCTGTTGTTGTCACCTAAACAGAAGCACAGTTTGCACTAAAGTCGCTTTTGAAACCAGCGCTGCTTTCTCCACACATGGCACGACGATGTTGTTTTCAATCTAAAAGACTTCTACTACCCTTCAGGGAGAAGAGTAATGAGAAACACAGCAAAAGTCAATTCTTTTAGGGAAGACACGTGTTAGGATTTGTGTCTGCTCCCTGACAGCCTCCCTTGACATGAATGCAAAGAGCCTGCCAGGCGTGGTGGTGAATGAGGGGATGCCTTAGAGATTTAAGACTGCAACGTAACCAAAATAAAGACATAACAATTCCACACTACACACACCACAAAGCTCTCTAAGGGTAATTACACTGCAATCTGTAGCAATCCATAAATACCCTGATGTCACGTGTAATTTGTTAGCAAAATCTACAAAGTTTCAGAATAATTAAAGGATAAGTTACACGATATCTGTGCCCAGTGACTCAATAAAATCCCTGTCACAGCTGTTTTGACATAACATTCACCTTATTTACAAAGAAATTCTTTTGCTGAGACAGCTGGGAAACTGCTTTTAATGTTGCCTGACTTTACATCTATTCATAACTGAGACACTAATAGAAATCCTACTATTCCAAAATTCCCTGTATGTTGAACAAGCTACAGAAAAGAACATTTTGGGAGGGCTTTGTCAGTGAAAGCACTCATTGCTTTAAGTTCCCTATTTCTTCCTAGTTCTCCCTGATACTTCCCCACAGGAAAAAGGTCTTTTAGGTCAGAGAATAGTCTCCATTATTTAAAGAGGAGTCACTTTCCTGAGACTTAAGTACAAACCTGAAGCAGCACTCATAATGTCACTGCTGTGAGCCATGAAAACCCTGTCCCTTAATGTGAAACACTGAGGGAAGAAGGTAGAGTTGTCAGGAGAAGCACTCACATGACCAGAAGGTTAAAAGTGGGATAAGGTGACACTTTGATTTTGTCTGTTCTGCAGAGGTTTTCATGCAGGAAGATCAGGGGATGCTGAATGTCCCAATCCCTTGCAATAAGGCATCATCCAAGCTCTCTGTTGCATCTCCTTTGGAGGAGAGATCTGGCAAGAAGAGCAGTGGCAGAGCAAAGCTTCAAAGCTGACATGACATTTTTAAGGAACTTTAAGCCTCCAAAGTGATTTCTCGGATGTTGTATGGAGTATAAATGAATCCATTTTAACTGAGATTGCAAAGAGAGCCATTTAAAACCCCTCAAAATACTGGGGTGAGGATCCCAGCCATGTAGAAAACATCGTGATGCTCAGAGCACTCATGATGTTGTGTCTGCATATTCATCAGGAGGCACATTTGCCTGATCAGCAGCAATCAATAACCCATTACCTTTGGAAAGCCAGCAGAGGACACATAGCAGCCTTTGAGGTGAAGCAGGACCATGATTTCTGCCTAAAAAAACCCCAAATTCTGTTTCCTGGTTCTCACAGGTAGCAGTGATCAGCCTGGGTGTGAGGTGTTGGTGAGGCACAGGAGCTGTGAGAGGTTCATTTTTACAAATCCTCCCCATTCCTGGTGGGTGTGGGTTTCATAAACGGATGTTCTAAGGGGGATCATTCTGCTGTGTTTCAGAACAATAAGGCAACACGCTGAAGGCAATCACAGCCAAGTGCCTGTGCTGTGCATCTCAACTCAGGGCTCCAAGTGCCTCGGGAAGAGATTCCAAGCTCATGCATTATTCATCTGCCATAACTATCTTTAAAATTGTAAGAGGTAACAACAATCAGTGCTCATTCACCGCTGCCATCGCTACCCTTAACAAGGACCAGCCCTGTAATTTCACTGCACAAGGATATTCCTGGAATTTCTCTCCTTCTCAGGCTCTTACAAAAATGCAGTGAACAGTGAAAAAATCAGGCTGGTTATGCATATCCTTTCCCTGGAACTTTCCCATCATCGTGACTGGTTCCAGTGGTGGAATCTGCTGAAAACTTTGTGAGCTGAAGTGCTGCAGTTAGAGAATCCTAAGTCAAAGTTGTAAAAATATAAACTCTCTTCCGTTTGTGATGTATAATAGACATTTCTATGCTTTTCTTCCAGCTAGGTACATTGTACAAGCTGCTTTCAGAGGATAAACACAATTATGTGTGGAAATAATGGAAAATGGATTTGGGCCATGTGCTTCTGTTGCTTCGTTTAATGATTTTGAGGTACATGTCACATTGTGAAAGGCTGCATTTCCTTTTTGGATTGTATTTTATCAGCCAGACCCATTGCTTCTGGCACAGATATGAGTGTTACACCAAAAATGTCATGAAAGATCGGGAGGAATCACAGCCAGGGGCTTTCAGACATCCATTAACCCAATATCACACCAGCAAGAAGTCATTTTTCCCTTTTCTATCTGGAATAAATAAAATTGAGCACACCACCAGTTGGAGGGATGATTATCCTGAGTGAGGCAGCTCTGGCTGGCTGGACTCACTCTGTTGAGGTGCTGGTTTATTTGATTTTAACTTTGGATATGGATGAGACACTTTGGTTTGCAGAGCTGTTTCCTTTGTGTGAGGATAAGTGAGATGCTGCTGGGATACAGCATTTTCCCCTTGTGCTCTCAAATCTTCCACAGAGAATCAGACATAATCATTGTCCCCCAGTTATATAAGCAAGTGTCCCTCAGTTCATCAAGCACAGGGAAATATTACCTGTGCCACTGCCATTGTTAAAATGGATTGCAAGAGGAAGGCATAAAATAAGATTTTGACAGCAAGGGAGACAAAGAGATGAAAAAGAAAATGCGCTTTTCTCCAGAACATGTAGATTATTTTCTAAATCCTAAAGAGTGAGTATTTCTGGGGAATACAAATCAGGCAGCACAAAGGAAGAAAAATAAATTAGATGCACAGCCAGGTATATCTGGTTAACAGAGTACATCAGCTGAGTGCAGGTGTCTTATTCTCTAAATGCTGTGTTTGTCTCCCTTTTCCATGCACAGCTCCAGTCAGAGCTGAGGGCTGCAACTCAGGGCTTGAGGCTGCTGTCATTTGCACCTGTAGCACCTTCAAAGTCATCCCAGTTTGTTCAGGGACTTGGCAGTGTTTTTATTCATTCTTTTATCAGTAACATTGGCTTAAATTAGAACAGTTTTCTCTGAGCTACAAAGAGGCTGCTGCAAGGGGCTGCAGATGTGGAGCTGGAGAGGGTGATGGGGTCAGTGGTGGTAAGTGAAGCTCAGCAGGGATAGAATCAGAATTGTTAAGGCTGGAAGAAACTTTTAAAGTTATAAAGTGCAGCCATTATCCCAGCTCTGCCAAATCTACCACTCCCTCTATCCCCTTAGCATTCAGTGGGGTCTGTGAGCAACAAAGTGATGAATAATTTTGGCCACCACTGAAGAAGAAATTAAATAAGATTTACTTTCTGTTAAACATGAAATTCATAGGAATCTAACCAGCTGAAAGCCTGTTTTATTTTCAAGTCTTTATTTTCAAGTCTTTATTTTCACCTTTGCCTCTGCTGATGCTTCATCACAGAAATTTTGGTGACTCAAGGAGTCTCAGCTCGTCTGCAGCCTGGTGAAGAAGCAGTGCAGTCTGCTCCAAAGTGCAGCTGTGCAGGCTGAACAGCTCACATGCAGATTTGGGGGCTGTAATGAGGAGCAGCAGAAGAATTTCTGTTCCTCCAGACCAGGGATATGATAGAGCATTCCCCAAGGTACAGAAAGGAATGTCCTTGAGTCCTGCTGGGACTACCCATGGTCACAGCTCATCATCTCAGCAAGGCAAGACTCACCTGCTGCCTTGAGGAGCACATTGTGAGGGGCATTGAGGGCTAAAAGCTTCTGACCACTGAATCAGACTGAGTCTCTTCAAAAGAATTAATATCTCTTCAAGAATTAATGTTGAAGCTGCCGTTCTAAAGCTATGAATTGATTTTCCATCAGAGTTACAGTGCAAGAGCAGGTAAATCCACACTCTACACTCTGCATCTGCTTGAACATTTCCTGCCCTCTTGATTTTTCCTCCAGCAAGCTCTGAAAGAAGCTGTTTGCAGCACTCCTTCAGTGTCTGTAAAACACTGCTTATGGTCTACCTTAGTTTTTGATACCTTTTACTCTCTGTTTGAAGGTCTTTGCAGCAGACACTTGCAGAGAGTAGAGGGTTGGAAGGGAGCTTAGAGGTCATCTCAATTCCACCCCCTGTCATGGGCAGGGACCCTCCACTTGACCAGGCTGCTCCAAGCCCCATCCAGTCTGGAATTGAACACTTCCAGGGATGGGGAATCCACCTGCTTTTCAATGCCTTGCCCAGTATTTCATCTGAATTAACATTGCACAGATGTTTGTTCCCTGGTGGACTCCTGACCCTAATGAAGTCAATATACTCCCCTATATATATTTTATATATATATATAAAATATATAATATATATATATTATATACTCAGTCGTTGCAGAGTCATTTTTGTTGTGAAGATTATATTGGTGTGGTTCTGTGGCTTGGCAAAACAAAAATGCTTTCACTTTTAGTTAAAACCCTCGATGCCAATGCCACTGGGGGGAAAGGAAGTCACAGTCTCACTCCAAGTGACATATTTCCTCTCCTTTTGGGTTCATGGCTTTGCAGTCCTTTTAGGGTGCCAGCTGACATGATATAGGTTCAGCTTGTTTCCTACATGTCCCCAGAATAAATGTCCAAGAAAATGGAATTTAATAGATCAAGGAAAGATTAATGCAGCAGTAGATGGGCAGAGGCAGAGGAATGTCTTAGCAAGCTGCTGTTCTCTCATCTTGACTCTCTCATCAATACTTTTCAATCTACTGTGCTGAGAGGGATATCACTTTTAATGCCCTAAGGTCACTAAAACCTCACATGAAATCTGTAATCCCTGAGCTGACAGCACAGCAAATGATTTCTCTATTGGTCTTTATAACTGTAATTGCCACTGAACAGAATCTTTATATATTTCTCACTCCAAATTATGTGACTGATGACACGGATGGTCTCTGCACAAAGATAAACCTGATGGTTTCTGCTGGTGTGAAGCTGATGAACAGTGCTGTCTGTTGGCTTTTATGTCTTTCAAAAACAATTTCTTGCCAGATGGTCTTCTGAGATTGTACAATCTTCTCTGTAGTTGAGGTAACATTGATATTGTAGCATAAACCTTAATTTCCTAGGTATTGTAACCCATAACCACATAATGTAAAAAAAGAACCAACCTAAAAAGAAACCCCTAAAAAAGAATTTTCCCTGTTGTAGTACAAAATGGAAAAGATTGCAGTGCTGAAGAGTTGTGCAGGTTTTTAAAGCTACTGATTTGTGGAGTATGCATGGCTTGGGCATAATTAACAAGAAACTGAGATTTTTATTAATTTATGTGCTCAATTCACATGTGCTCTGGCTCATTTCTGTCTGCTGAAGAACTCTGCTGACAGCTGCTTATTCATTTCTTTCAGGTCATGGAGACTCCAGGGATCCAGGGGCAGCCACAGCTTCTCTGGGCACCCTGTGCCAGGGCCTGCCCACCCTCACAGGGAAGAATTTCTTCCCAATTTCTAATAGAAATCTCCCCTCCTTTGGTTTAAAACCCTTCCCCCTTGTCCTGTCACTATCTGTCCATTTTTTCCCCTCTTCACTGCATATTTTGCCCTGGTGTATTTTTCCTGGTGTCGTGAGTGCAGCCATTTTTTTGCTGCTTTTTTAGCAGAGGAACAGAAATGTTCATTTTAATCAGGAGCAAGAGGGAAATGGCTTTTCCTGGGTGCCCTCTGCAGTGCTGAGCTCAGCAGCAGCAGGACAGCTTTCCTTTATGGGTAAAAAATGGCAGCCTTTGAACTACTTGTCAGGTAGCAGAAATTTAAAGTTGTCAAAAGATTTTTTTTCTTTTTTCTTTCTTCCCAGCATTGTTTGCACATATTTCTCAAATAGATGTGAAAGCAATGGGCTGGATTCTGGGGTGGTTGAGCTGCTACATTTCACTCAATAAAGGTGTATTGATTTATAGCAGCTGAGAATCTGGTTTTATACAAAATTTATTAACAACTAAACCCCACCAAAATTGCTGAGTCTGATCCTGCTGATCCTTGGTTNCCTGTCATGGGCAGGGACCCTCCACTTGACCAGGCTGCTCCAAGCCCCATCCAGTCTGGAATTGAACACTTCCAGGGATGGGGAATCCACCTGCTTTTCAATGCCTTGCCCAGTATTTCATCTGAATTAACATTGCACAGATGTTTGTTCCCTGGTGGACTCCTGACCCTAATGAAGTCAATATACTCCCCTATATATATTTTATATATATATATAAAATATATAATATATATATATTATATACTCAGTCGTTGCAGAGTCATTTTTGTTGTGAAGATTATATTGGTGTGGTTCTGTGGCTTGGCAAAACAAAAATGCTTTCACTTTTAGTTAAAACCCTCGATGCCAATGCCACTGGGGGGAAAGGAAGTCACAGTCTCACTCCAAGTGACATATTTCCTCTCCTTTTGGGTTCATGGCTTTGCAGTCCTTTTAGGGTGCCAGCTGACATGATATAGGTTCAGCTTGTTTCCTACATGTCCCCAGAATAAATGTCCAAGAAAATGGAATTTAATAGATCAAGGAAAGATTAATGCAGCAGTAGATGGGCAGAGGCAGAGGAATGTCTTAGCAAGCTGCTGTTCTCTCATCTTGACTCTCTCATCAATACTTTTCAATCTACTGTGCTGAGAGGGATATCACTTTTAATGCCCTAAGGTCACTAAAACCTCACATGAAATCTGTAATCCCTGAGCTGACAGCACAGCAAATGATTTCTCTATTGGTCTTTATAACTGTAATTGCCACTGAACAGAATCTTTATATATTTCTCACTCCAAATTATGTGACTGATGACACGGATGGTCTCTGCACAAAGATAAACCTGATGGTTTCTGCTGGTGTGAAGCTGATGAACAGTGCTGTCTGTTGGCTTTTATGTCTTTCAAAAACAATTTCTTGCCAGATGGTCTTCTGAGATTGTACAATCTTCTCTGTAGTTGAGGTAACATTGATATTGTAGCATAAACCTTAATTTCCTAGGTATTGTAACCCATAACCACATAATGTAAAAAAAGAACCAACCTAAAAAGAAACCCCTAAAAAAGAATTTTCCCTGTTGTAGTACAAAATGGAAAAGATTGCAGTGCTGAAGAGTTGTGCAGGTTTTTAAAGCTACTGATTTGTGGAGTATGCATGGCTTGGGCATAATTAACAAGAAACTGAGATTTTTATTAATTTATGTGCTCAATTCACATGTGCTCTGGCTCATTTCTGTCTGCTGGAGAACTCTGCTGACAGCTGCTTATTCATTTCTTTCAGGTCATGGAGACTCCAGGGATCCAGGGGCAGCCACAGCTTCTCTGGGCACCCTGTGCCAGGGCCTGCCCACCCTCACAGGGAAGAATTTCTTCCCAATTTCTAATAGAAATCTCCCCTCCTTTGGTTTAAAACCCTTCCCCCTTGTCCTGTCACTATCTGTCCATTTTTTCCCCTCTTCACTGCATATTTTGCCCTGGTGTATTTTTCCTGGTGTCGTGAGTGCAGCCATTTTTTTGCTGCTTTTTTAGCAGAGGAACAGAAATGTTCATTTTAATCAGGAGCAAGAGGGAAATGGCTTTTCCTGGGTGCCCTCTGCAGTGCTGAGCTCAGCAGCAGCAGGACAGCTTTCCTTTATGGGTAAAAAATGGCAGCCTTTGAACTACTTGTCAGGTAGCAGAAATTTAAAGTTGTCAAAAGATTTTTTTTCTTTTTTCTTTCTTCCCAGCATTGTTTGCACATATTTCTCAAATAGATGTGAAAGCAATGGGCTGGATTCTGGGGTGGTTGAGCTGCTACATTTCACTCAATAAAGGTGTATTGATTTATAGCAGCTGAGAATCTGGTTTTATACAAAATTTATTAACAACTAAACCCCACCAAAATTGCTGAGTCTGATCCTGCTGATCCTTGGTTGCTTCAGTGAAACAAAGTAGTTTTATTGTCAATAACTTCATGCATCTCTCCTGTCTAAGATGAGTTCTGCAGTTTTGTGAAAAACTCTGTCTTTACATTATCTTCCATTGAGGACCAGCCTGTTGCACCCCCTGGTAATTAAAACAAACCAAATTAATAAACTTCCTACAAAACAACTCTCCAAAATTTTTAGATAAAAAGTGATTTGGGTTTGAATGTAATTTTCCAAAGGAGACAACCACCAGTACAGAGCAGCACTGAGCTAATAGAGAATATGGTTGTTTTTAGAGCAAATACCATCTGTCATAAAGCCATGGGAAATCTCTCAGCAATATCATAAATGTGACCGTGGATGAACTTGGAGGATTTCTCCAGAACCTTCCCAACATGAGGAGAAAAACCATTCCAGGGAAATCTCTCATCTTGAACCCATGTGGAAACTATGCAAGGAAGTATTAATTTTTGGAAAAATGTTCAAAGCAATTGAAAAGTGAGAAAGGAAAACAGCATACGGGGGTGAAGCAACTCCATGGATTTAAACACCAAAAAGGAACAGAGGTAACTCCACAGTCAACAGCACGACTGACACAGCAACCAGCCAGGAAGCCAGATGCTGTGACTGTAGAAAATATGAAAATATCTTCCACCACTTGGCATTTGACTCCTCTGGCTGCCAAGGACAATGGAAAAAATTCACATGTGGGAAATCACACCACAGGATCCAGAAGGTAATTGCATATGAGGAGAGCTGGGTTTAAAAAAGGCACAGCTGCTCCATTTTTTTTTTTTTTCCTGAGAAGGAAAAAGGCAGAGGAGCTTTTGTGCAGGGGAAATGACAGTGCAATGTTTATTCTTGTCATTCTTAGCCTGGGTGATGTGTTTGGGTGCAAGGTTTGACACATGACAGGGCTGGCACCACTGGTTGGAACCCATGGGTGGTGGCACCCGAGGAGCAGGGAGCAAAAATCAGCTGAAGGCAGTTGTTGAAGGTAGTTGTTGGGTGTTCTTTTGAGGAATGAAAACACAACATTTCCTGGAGGAGTCCCACTTTGCTGTCCTGTGTGCAGGCAGACACCCAAGGCTTGCTTTTACAGGGGGAGGCTGGGGCTGTCAGAGCCATTAAAAGTTCAGCAGGGTTTAGGCAGAGGATTGGGCTACACCTGTGTAAACTGAGTCTTTGTCTTATTCTTCAGAGACACTCACATCTGTGCTCTAGCTGCCACAAGAAGATCAGGCAAGAATCCCTTATTTTCTGAGATAAGACCGTAATTAACTCTTTTTTAAAAGTGTATATTCCCAAAGAAAGGGTGGTCTGAGGTTTGGAAGAGTCTCTTTCCCAAAGATGCAGGAGAGCCCTTTCTGTGCTCTCACACATGCTCCCATCTGCCTACAATATTTTTAAATTAAAGAGGAAGCCAAAACAAAACTTTGATGACTTTCCCTGCCCAAAAGAAAAACTCCTTTGGAGGAAAAGATGGTGATTTGCAGTGATTCTGTTCCCTGTGTGGGTAAGAGGCTGGACAGCTGAGCCCAGTGGCTGTCCAGCCTCTGCCTGTCTGTCTGTCCAGCAGCACCACCTGAGCTTAGGCAGCATCACTCCAGCTGTTTCTTGGAGAAGGATTGAGAGACAACTCATCTAAAATAAACCCATCCAATTAGTTCATTGTCTGGTTTTGAAGGCTTCCCCCCTTGACTCCCAGCTTTGCAGGAGGATGCTCATTCCCGTGATTCAGTGAAGGATTTTGCTGTCATGAAGTATAAAAGCTTAGCACTGTTCTCATTGTTTTTGCAATCACACTTGAGTCACATGGTTTTAATTACTGGTCTGCATTAATGGAGAATGGCTAAATCTGTTCTTTCACTCACCAAAGAACAAGAAGCTTGGCAAGGAGACTTTCTACTGGCAAGTCCCCTGCTCCTACTGGGAAAGCTGTAGCAGGAGGATGTGTCCTTTAGAGCATTTTGAACTAAGTCTTTATCTTAATCTGCAGAGGGATTCATATTTGGACTTCATCTGCCATGAGAAGGTCAAGCATGAATCCCTTATTTTCTGAGATAAGCCAGCCTTGCAAAGCCCCTGCTGTGATTTGGGATTGAATCCAGTGTGGATTGCCTACTGTGTCCAGCTTTGGCTATCTGAAGACTACAAAGGGATCACACACTCCCCTCCCATGGACAAATATGAACCAAAGGCAGAAAAGAGAAAATGTGTCCAACATAATCAAAAATCTATGAATGCTCCCAGCCCAAGGCCTCGTCCCTGGATGACTCTCAGCCAGGTTTTGGTGATTAAAGCAAACTGGGCTTTTTGTGGCTGGAAGAGAGATGGATCCATGGATAAGGGAGATGGGAAAAGATGGGAAATGCTTTGAGACCATGGTGTCCATAATAGCTGGGGTCCTCTGGGCCCAGGGAAAGGTGTTTTAAGGGGACTCCTGAGTTTATTCAGCTGTAAAACTCACCGGCATTTACTGGAAACCCAGAATTATGAAGACACTCATGGGTAGGGAAGAGGAAGAAAGGAGGGACAGATCTCTCATGGATATTTTTCCACAGTTGATCTGTGTCCACAAAAAAGGCCGGAAACCAGCTGGGGATTTAAATTGGAAGTGCTTGGTGTCTTGTTTGCACTGGATATTTCCTGCTTTTTGCTGTGCTTTCCCACCCTGAATGAATGTTTTTTTGGCACAGGCAAACTAAAACACATGGTAAAAAATTAGCATTAGTACGTGGCCTTTTAATGTCTTTCCTTTTTTTCCCAGATAAGGAGATAAACACATTTAAGAAAGTATCATTCTCTCTCACTCATTTTATGAAATATTTCCCTGGGTGAACAGAATTGCTGCTAGAGATGAAACTTGTGTTCTCTGCTCCTCTGTGGTGTCAGTCCCTGTGATCCCACTGGAACCATTCACCAGCCAGCCCATGGCCTGTCCTGGTAGTTTCCAGAGCAGTGGTTTCATTTGCTGCACTAATCAGTCTTTCACCTAATTCATTACAGGTTTGTGCTGCAAAGGGAGGCTCCTCTGAGGAGCACTTGGCAGGTCTGTGAGCCCAGGGCTTCTCCCACAGGTCCATCCTGTGTCTCCACCTGGGAGATGCCTCCAGCACGGGCTCTGGACTCTGCTCATGCCCTCTGCCATTCCCTGCCAGGAAAAAGAGCTGTAGAGGTGATACCCAGCAAGAGGAGCAGCAGTCCCACCACATCTCTGGAGTGCTTCTTTCCCACCCTCTAGCACTGAACACAGATTTGGCTGAATTCAAAGCACTAACTGGTGATTCTGCACAAAGATTCCATGGTTTTTTTTCCTTAAGAATAAAGTCATATTCTGTAAATTGCTGCTCACTGGAGACTTTTGTGATCATTTCATCACTACCTGACACAATCACTTAGACACCTTCCTTGTGACCTGGTGCCAAGACAAGGTGAAGGATTTACCCAAAGCAATTAAAGCTCAAACCTTACAGTGATAGGCCATTAAAAATTCTGTTTGCTCCTCACCATTTCAGCCAAGCAGCACCTTGATGTGTGTGTAGCCTATTTTCTGAGCAGGTTTTCCAGGGAGGGGAAGATTTCCTGTAGAAATGTCAATGCAAGCAGGATGTGTTTCCAGTGCTGCTTTCCTGGAAACCCTTGAGTCCAGTGGCAGTGGAGTCTGTGTGTAAGGATTTCTCTCGATGGGTACAGGCATGAAATGGGGTGTAAAGGATCAGGAGGGCTCCACATTTGTCCTTGGATCCTTTCCAGTGTGGAGCTGCAGTGGGAGAATTGCAGGGGTGCAGAGCAGTGAAGGAGGAGGTGGTTATGTCCTTCCACACAGATCTACTCAGCCATAACCTGGTAAAAAACAACAAATAACTCCAGAAAGGAGAATATAAAAGCCAAACCACATGGGAGCAGAATAACAAGTCAGCTGGACCTGAAGTTCAGTGTCACCAGCACCCTGACAAGTGTCACTGCCCCATTCCTGTGCAGCTGTTTCCTGGCTCACACGTGAGCTATCACCAGCAGACACAGGAGCCCTGAGCCAGCTGCAGACCCTGGCTGGGTTTGCATTTCCTTCTTTTATGACAGCCTGAAAAGCACAGAGTGTTTCTGCTCCCTAATGCAGTACCTGTCAGTGACTTCACTCGCTACATCAAGGAAGAAAAATGGTGTTTATAGTCCCTCAGGACAGGAAAGTGGGGGTTTAAATCATTTTGCTTTTTTTAACTCCTCTGATTTCTCCAGCACAGATGAAAGAAAACAACACATCAAATATTAATAAGAGAAAGATTTTGAATTGTGCTTCTTCCACTCCGTGTGCTCCCAAAATTACGTGACACCTCCCTCTCCACCATCAGAGTCCTGTTGCTTCCAGAACAGCCATAACCCATACAGAGCATGTGGGAATTGTTCTGACAGGAGGAGTCCTGTTGAAACATGAGCATCCTTTTTACTGGGATGCTGGGAAGCGTGTAAACAGCAGGCAGCACTGCCTGTGTTGTGTACGTGTGTATGGCAACAGAGAAATTGGATATTTCCAAACAAACATTGAAATTTCTTTACAGAAAGGGGTGTATTTCCAAACAAACATTAAAATTTCTTCACAGAGAGGTTTGTCCACGGCTGCCCATGGAGTCCCCATCCCTGGAGGGATTTAAAAGCTGTGTGAATGTGGCACTTGGGGACATGGGGCAGTGGTGGCCTTGGCACCATGTACTGGGAAACAGTTGGACTCGATGATCTCAGAGATCTTTTCCAAGGTAAATTATTCTGTGATTTTATGGTAACACCTGGTGTTGGGAAATGTGACACTACTGGGAACTGGACAATCTCTTGGAACATGAAAAATGAGATTTTTGGAAGCAGGTCTCTTAGTAATTCAAGGGCATGCCAAAGTGAGCTCATTTCAGAAAGTGCAGGGTGCTGCTGAGGAGGGACAGGTGGGAGGAGAGAGGGGTGAGAGGGGAAAGGTGAGGAGGGCAAGAGCAGCTGGACATGAGCTCAGGCATTTGTGCCCTGATTTGTGCCATGGCATGAGGAGAGAAACCATCTGCAGGTGCCACCAGGGCACCTCTCTAAGTCTGGGGCTGCCCATGGGATCTGCAGATGCATCAGTGCTCCCTACTGGAAAACATTCACCCCCTTCCTCATTCAGGAAGAAAATCTTTAAGTTCTCAGGACTGTGAGATCCTGGTGACAACGGGTATGTGCAGTGTGTGATGAGTGATGCTTTTAGGACCACTTTTGAGATTAATGTGTGTACTGAATTCATTTCATCACCACACAGTTCGTGTGGTTTTCTGCTGCATTTAGCTCAAAGTTGTGGTTGTGAGTGATGGAGGATGCAGACTGTGAGTGGGGAGAGTTGTAAGGAAACACAGAGATGCAGGAAAAAATTTGCACTGAAAGGAGCAGAGCACTTTGTGAGGTATCACAGGAATCAGTAATTCTACAGCAACATGATTGGAGCCCTTGGAGAGGAGTTTGGAAACCCTCATTGAAAGGGAAGAGTGAAAAAGAAGAGGAAATAAAAGAAGGGAAGAGCCCTTGAGCTGTGCAGGAAGCCCATCTTCTGTGCCTGTGAGCAGCCTCTGATAAATCACCTGCATTTCCTGCACAGGCTCTGGCCAGCTGTGCAAGGGACATAAATAAGTTGTTCTCCACCAGCATCCTTTGGAAGGAGTTAGTCATTTCCACCTGAAAGAACAGGAATAAAATAGGAAAACAAGTGAGAGGGAGGTGGTGGGGACAGAGCCTGTGGGACTGTGGTCCCTTCTTGCAGATCCTGCTGTCCCCATTGCATCCCAGGGCTCCCTGCAAGGAGCTCCAAGGGAGAAAGCTCCTGATGAGCTCCTGATGAGCTTCCTCAGCTCCCACAGGACAGACAGACAGGAACAGCAATTTCTGAGTGACACTCCCTGGTGTTCCCTTCCCTCTCTGCAGGATAATCTGTGCATTGGAGCACACAGCTGACAAGGAGCCGTGGATCAGAGGACTTTTGTGCCTGATTACCCCATGGACTCACAGCCCTGCAGCTCCAAACCTCAGCTGCAGCCGAATTTCCCTCAGCTCACCATGGTGCTGAGCTCCTCAAAGCAAGGAAAATGGATGATTTATCCTCACACAGTCTTCTGTTCCTTGTCTTCATCAGCTGGAAATGAATTTTTCTGACAACATAGGAAGCCAGCCCTCCACCCTCCTGGGTATCTATTTGCTAAAGTGAAAGAAAAATAACATTTCATCCTGGGATGGTGCTTTTGGCTGCTGTAGAGAGCACTTGGAGTTTATGGGGAAAGGCAAACAATGGCCTTGTCACTGATGGCAATGGGATCTTCTGTTGCTGGACTTTAGGTGTGGAACATGCACCAAACTTCTGGATAATGTGTAGAAACACGTCCCCACGCTGCTGAATTTGAAGCACAAAAATACGTGCTCCTCTACCAAGCCTGGAAATCTTTTCAGCATCTACTTGTTTTTAACACAATTACCATAAACAGGCTGGCAAAGTCTTCTGTTCCACCTTCCCAGCCGCCAGGGCAGGTAGTTTGGGGCAAGATGGAGGTAAAAACACTGTCAAATATATTGTCAAATATACTTTGGATCATGAATGCAAGCTTTTCTCTTTATAAAGATGTTTTGTACAATCAAGGAATGGCTTAGCTCAGGCTACCTGCTTAAGAGGTGGGTTTTTTTAAATCAAAAGTAGAAGGTTCAGTGACAAACCCCAAACACTTCTGTCACTGATGGCAGTGAAAGTAATTCACTTTATTAAATGGGTCATTGTGGGTCCAGGGGCTTTACACAGATATTGGAATGGAAACTATTGCAGAAAGATCCTACTAATAATTGCAGGCGTAGGAAGCAAAAAACTTAGCAATTAGAGAATCTAATTAATGAGGATCTTTACATAATTAAATTAATGCCCTGATTGTGGTAAAATGTCACATTAACATTTCATTGACATTCATATTTACTAATAGGACAAGTGTTAAGTGGTGATGCACTGCAATGTTTTCAGGATACTTTGGGAAAGAAGTGGTGCAGGAATTTGATTTCCATCATCACCTCCACGGGCAGGGCACACAGTGACAGATGTCATATCCCTTTCCAGGGAGCAATTTTGATTTGCTCTTTGACTTCAGACCAGTCATTACACTCTCTGTGTACAGCCAAGCCATTCCAGCCTATTGCAATACCCAACTTTTACTGTGCAGCAGTGAAGTTTTTATGATTTTTTTTTAGCATCTGGAGAAAAGGAGAGTATATGGTTATTCAGACTTGTGATTTAAAATACTTCTTTCCCTCTTTTGCTTTTATGTCTAGAATTTCTCTGGTGACCAGTGTGGAGGAGATATATTTTTGCCATTTCAGTAATTTCTAAGTAACATGTTCCTGTTGTCTGGGGAGATTAAAACCTATAGTGAATGAAAACTAAACAAGCGTTTCTAAATCTACCTGAAGGGAGCAGGAAAAAGACTCTGAAGTTACAGTAAATGTAATCCCTCCTTTGATATTCACATGTTTCATCACCGGGATCTTTCAGGATTAGATGCAACACTTGGAACAATTGTAACAGGCTTTGGAAAAAAAAAAGCCTTTGGCTTTTGGAGAGCCAATATGACCCAGCTTCATCACAAAGCCCTGGCTTTGCACCCAGTTTTCTTTGAACAAGTTGAATGCTGTTGATTAAGAAACTGATGTTTCAATATTGAAATAAGGAATCGGGATGCTTGGAAGCATCTCTGGGCACCTATCTTCTATTTCTGGGGTAGGAAGGCTTAAGTGTCTTATTTATCATCTAATCCTATAGCAGAGTGCATCACAAATACAAGGTCCCAGCTGTAGTGGCAGAGGCTAAAGGTACAGCTGCATCTCTCTGGCCTCCCTTCTGATAACAGGGCTGAGACAAAATCTGATTTCAGGTCCATAGGAAAAGGCCCAAAATCTGAACAAGAAGGTATGTGCCTAATCCAGGAACCTGGCATTAGATTTAACATGATTTGTTTGATGCAGAACCAAATCCATGATCAATTTTATTTAATTTCCAACATCTGCATCACGGCTTTGAAGGACAGATAGTGAAGAAATANGCTAAAAAAAAAAAAAAAAAAAAAAAAAAAAAAAAAGAGAAAGTATTTTATGATATCAATTTTAATGCACAGATTGATGATTTCTAAGGTCACTGGCTAAGTCAAGAACAGACTACTGGAGAGGATCCAGCTCTCATGTGGTGGGGGCTGGTGCATGTGCAGATGGTGTGGTTCATAAATCTCATGTGAAAAGCATGTGACAAGTGCAGAAACTTAAATTTTCCTGCTCTTCCTCCTACCTTGGGCTACATTTAAAAGGAAAATGGCACAGGTTGCCCAGAGAAGCTGTGGCTGCCTCATCCCTGGAATTGGCCTGTGATTTTATTGCTGAATCTGTGCAAAAAAACATGGGTTTTAAGTAATATGGGACTTTCTAACTGGAGGCTAAAAATGCTGATGCAAATGAAATCTGGAAAGGAGTAGCTCTATAACCTGATTCAGTAACTTCAGTAAACTGAATTTAGCAGAAACCTTACTTAGCATGGATCACACACTTCAGTGAGGCTCCCACAAGCTTCTGCCTTTGTGTGACAAAAATTTGGTTGCTTCTGGCTGGCTGGGGACCTGCATTAGGGTAACATTTCTGTTAGTAAGAAGGATTTAGGGGACATGGAGGGGACTGAGTCTGCCCACCCCTGCCCAGTGCTGTGGTGTTGCCTGATGTGCCTTTCCCAGTGCCTTCCCCACTTTCATGCCTTCAGTGATAACTCATCGATCAATTTTCCTTCAGAAACCTCCAGGAACTGCTGGAAGCACCCACTGTCAGGAAATTCCCCTTGATGTTCAGCCTCTACATTTCTCTCTGAAATCCCAGCTCATTATTTTTATTTATAACCTCCTGAAACACCTTGAACAGTTCCTTCCCATCCTTTCAGGCACAGGCAGGCAGATTTTCCCATTCTTCTCAGCAGTTCACCAGCCAGGCTGGTCAGAAGTTTCCTTTAAACTTTCTTCAAAAGACTCTGCTCCTGCAAGTCCTGCCTCCTTCATCTTCAGCAGGGTTTTGGGTGAGGAAGAAAGTCTGGGGGAGAAACTGTGCAGTAAAAAGAGAGCACAAACCCTGTGTCTTTTTGGAGAAAGGGGGAGGAGTAGAGGGAGGCATCCAGCAAGAAGTGGTCTGTGCTGTTTCTTTAATAAAAGCTTGTGTTGGGAAAGAGCTTTTTGGTTCTGTCGTGCTTTTTGAAGCCCCAGCACGGGCAGGTTCCCCACAGAACAATTGCTGCAGGAGCTTCATGCCCTCACTCAGCTCCTGCTTTTGGTGATGGGGACATTTTCTGGTCCTGCTAAACCCCAGCATCTGCAGTCACTAACCAGCACGACCTTTCTCTACTCTGGGATGGCATTTCCTTGCTGGCAGCTGGTTTTATCTGCTCCTTGCAAATTGACCTTCCAAAAGCTCATTTAAGGAGCTGCGGTGGAAAAACCCAAGGTTTCAGCCAAATGGTGCTTGGCTTTTGTGACTGAACAAAGGAGTCGGCCAGGTTTTTGTTGTTCGAATGTCCTTGTCTGAGTTCACAACTTGTAAACCCATTTCCCTTTTCCAAACGAATTCTTCCTGCAGGGGCTCGCACTCAAAAGCTTTTGTTCCGCCTGCTGGGGAGTGGGAGGGTGAGGTACCACCGAGGTACCTAAGTGCCTAATTGCCACCAATTTCAGTGGGAGTGCCCTAAACGCACCCCGAGGGATGCATATCAAAGCCAGACATTTGAAAGGGGATTGCTCTCTATCTGAGTTGATAATCCCCTTAGTTCCTGCCAGCGGGTTTTGTTTTGTTTTGTTTTGNGTTTTTTTTTTTTTTTTTTTTTTTTTTCTTTGTCAAAATATTTAATTCTTTCGTTTTTCTCGCCGGCTGGAGCAGCTGAAATGCAGAGCGGGAGGAGAACGGTGAGGCCGGAAAAATTCAGCTTTAAAACCTTCTGAATCCTGGAAAGGAGAGACTCTGTGCAAGGGGCGTTTGCTGCATGAGTTGCATCGCCCACTGATTTAGAAGGTCCCTGCATATCTAACACATGCTCGGCTTCCTCGGAAAGAATTTGCTCTTGGCCTTTGCTCTCAGCCCAAATTGTCTCAGCCCTCAGAGCACATCAGCTCCGTTTTCAAAGAGCTTTGAATTAGTTTCCCCTGTCACAAAGGTATGAAAATAGCAATGAATTCCGGTGATCTTGCAGAATTTAGCGAGCAGTGTCACTACAGGGTTTCTCCAATTTCCCACAGAGGATGCCAGGCACTTCTTGAGCCCATATGTTACAACTGTAAGGTAGAAACTCCTGACCCAGAGTTCTTCCCGTCTAGGTACAGCAAAGGCAGAAGGGGATCAGAACAAATTTAGTGTTGGTTAACACATCTCCACAAGTAGGACGTGCTGGTGGCAGCCAGGCTGCTCCCGTGGCTCTGCAGGTCCCCCAAGGCACCGTGGGGATGTGTTTGCATGACAGCCCCGCTCCCTGCTGCAGTGGGAGGTGTGCCAAGCGCCACGTTATTTATAAAAACCCCACTGCTCAGTGTAGATCAAGTCCCTGCCATTCAAAGTAAGTGTCTATAATTACCTCGGAGTGATGCCCCTCTCTGCTGAGGCACAACTTCCATCCTGTTCCTGCATCTGCACTTCAGAAAGCCCAGAAGGCATCACCACACTGAGAAACTGGAGCTTGTTGCTTTGTTGGGAGCTGCTCTGACTTCAAATTCAAAGCTAAAATGTCTGTTTGGAAGCACGTGGAATAGTGGGGATATTTTAAAATGTCTGGCTCGCATCCACCTTCTGGTAAGACTGCTGATCAATTAGAAATGCAATTACCTAATCTGACTCAGGCTGGCATATAATTAATTATCCTGATGAAGTCAGACAGTCTACATCCATCTCTAACACAGAGTAAATCACATCTACACAAAAACTACTTCACGTCCCCCTTGCCCTCGCTGAGCCTGGAGTGACGGCAGAGTTAGATGGATTTTCAAAATAATTTTTCCACTTGTATTTTGGTAAACACTTGACAGGAATAACAATGTTCTGCTTGAAACAGTTTCCCTCTTCTTTCTATTTCAGTGACTTTTCCAATTTGCTGAAGTGCCTCGTTGTTCCCAATTTGCAGTGTCTACAGATGAAAGCACGGCCAGTGAGGTCACCCGGAGACAATATTTTATTTATGAATTTATTTTTACAGACCATGTAAAAAAGGCTGGAGTTTCACCACCTCCTGCATCTTCTTGTCCTTTACAATCCTGCTGCTCTCAACTGTTTTTAATCCACAGGAGGGCCCTGTGGTCCTCAGTGGTGCCTGGTGGGATTTTCTGCAGCATTTTGTGGCTGCCCTGCTTTGGAAAGGAGCATTTTTTGCACGTCCAGCAGGGAGAAGGTTCTGCCCTTTGCTGGCCTTTGTGCCAAACTCGATGAGCTCAAGGCAGCCCCGAGAGTTTCATGACTTTGCATATTTTATTGCAGCTGCCAGTGTCATAAAAAGGCTAAAATAGGATCCAGCAAAAAAAGAGGGAAATCAATGGAAGAGGCATTTGGGAGGTTTGGCAGCTGCAGGGGGATGCAGCAAGACTAAAAGCTGGACATGGGCAGCCAAAGTGGAGCAAAGAAGGGGGAAAACACATTTTTGGAGCCATGAATTTTTTGTTTACGTGAATTTCCTCCCAGTGATCAATACCAAGGCCAGGCTGGATGGGGCTTGGAGCAGCCTGGTTTAGTAAAACCTGTCCCTGCCCATAACAAGGAATTGGAACAAGATGAGCTTTAAGGTCCCTTCCAACCCAAACCATTTTATGATCCTGTGGTTCTAAGGACATGTCATCATTTAGGTTTTCAAGCCAAGGAAGAAGAGCTCCTTCCCACCTTGTATTTTCCAATAATTATGTGCAATTTCTTCAATGTCAGCCAAGGAAGGGTGACAGAATCAGCTCCTCAGATAAATTATGCTCACCTTGGCCACTGCTGAAATTTAGAACAATATGTGGAGCATAAATAAATATGTTTGCTGAACTAGCCTGATGTTTTCACTGCAAATTCCTGAGGAAGGTGCTGTTTTACCTGGGTTTTGTTGCTGTAATTCAGTCAGGGTTGTTCTGCAGTTGATGAAAACAATTTTTACAAGTTGGTCTTTACTGAACTAGTAAAAAAAACCCCAAAAAGCACAAAAAACCCAGAAAAAGCTGCCACCAAATATTTTTCCAAATCCAAAAATATTTTTCCCAGCTCTAGTTCCTAACATTTTTTTGTCAGTGTGCCTTGCCTGGAATGAAAAATGCTTTTTTAAAGGCACATGAATTTGGAAGAATTTTCCTGAGGAATCCTTGGAAGCCTTCCACACACCCTTTATTATTACGACTTTTTTAAAAAAATATTTTTGGTTTGGTGCAATTCTCATGATGTGTTTGAATTTATTGAATACTTTCAGGAGAAGAACAAAAATAATAAATAGGCTGGGCTTTACTGGCTAAGCCCGACTAAATCCAGAGGCCTGCTTTTGAGATAACATGGACTTTTGTGAGTGGGACTGGGATTGCTCAAGTGGGATAAAATATCATTAGTCCCTGGCTGAAATACCTGCTGAAGGATTTTTTTGCCTTAAGACAGTCAATTTAGGGAAGGAACAGACCTCAGGATCATATTTTATGAGTGACTGTGATTTGGCCCAGCCCTGCTGGTGGGAGCCAGTCTGCAAATGCCTCTCATGAAGAGGCAGTTTTTGCAGAGGATTATGTTCCAGCAGGACTCCTTGTGCTAACAGCTTTCCAAGAGGACTTAAAGTATCATCACCTCCCCCTATGAAATATAAATCAAAAATTCAGCCCTTCCCGTGGTGGGGGAACAAGGGAGACTAAAATGCAAAATGATTTCTGAAGCACTGGAAACACACTAAAAACATATCCAGCTCTCAGCTGGGGTTTTTGCATGAGGCAGAGGATGTAAAAGCCCCTTTTCCCATTGGGAGAACAAAAATAAAACCCCATTTTGAAGAGTTTTCTGCTGGTGTTTTCGAATTTGTTGAGTTTCTCTGGGAGATGGGAATTCCTGGCAGGGACGAGGCCTTTGATTCTTCACCTCTCTGGAAACTGAGCTGATGCTTTCTTTTTCCATGGTGCAGCCTGTTCCTGCTTTGTTGACCTGGATATTCCTCCTTGTTTAGAGAACTTTTGTCTTAGGCTGGAAAAACAAAAACATGGGCTTTTTGCTCGTTTTTCATCAAGCTAAGATGAAACACAAAAACCCCAAGAAGGCCTTTGGGTTTCCAGAGGCATTTTGGATATGTTAAAAAAGTATTAAAAATTCCAAGTCTGACAACTGGAGCAAAGCAACTTCAGCTGATGTTTATTTCTTTTGGTCTTTTAAAATCCTTCTCCTCCCTTGTATTTTTTTTTCTACAATGGTGGAAATTAATTCAGAAAACGACAATAGAAAAGGACCCTTTTCCTCTGTTTTTCTCCCAATATTTTGACTTCGAAGCTCCTCAGGGGCTTGGAAGGGAGTGATGCATCCTGTCTGTAGGGACTGAGCTCCCATGGCAGGGCACTCATCACCCCTATTGTGGAGGATAAGGCAGTGATGGGAATTACAGAAGGATGAGGAATGGTTTTATGGTGTCCTCCCTCTCCTGAGGGCATTTCCAGCCCCATTTGTGTCTCCACCACCAAGCCATGGGAAGGCTGTTAAGCCTCCCCAGCCTGGAGTGTTTTTGTGGAGGAGTAGGGCCAGAAGAAGAGGGAAACAAACAGCAGGATGGGATAAAACAGCTTCCAAGTATTCCCCTTGCTTTCCCTCTCCATTCCTGGCTACAGAAACTCGTGTCAGGCTGTGCTTTCCCTGCCCCAGGCCCCCTCAGCAGCCCTGGGATCACAAGGACAAAATGTGGAACAGAAAAAGGAGGACTCTGACAACTGATCAGGAAATGAGCACTGATTCAAGAGAGACAAGGTGCTGCCATTTGGGCTGGTGACACCTGACAGCCTGCTCAAAAACCTGTCAGAAGATAAAAACACAAACCAGGAAATGGTCTGATGCTTGATTTTTATGGAGTGTGTGGATTCAAGGAGACTGAGAGGAAGCATGACCCAGGACAGTGACACACTCACTGTCAGCATCTGCCCAGGGATGGCTTCGCTCCCAGCACTGAGCAGTCAGATATTAAATGGACTGAACGCTCCAATCAAACCCCAAATTGAGTCAGCTCCTAGTCAGGGTCTAATAAAGCCTTGATCATTGCAGAAGAAGCTGAAGCTGCAGCACAGCAATCGTCTGACATCCCTGGGGAGCACTGACACACATCAGCAGCAGGAGCAGCTCGGCACATGAACCAAAAATGTCAAAATGTCAAAAGAGGAGCTGAGATGGGAGCTGGGACAGAGGGGCAGGGTGGGTTAAACATCCCTGGATGATGCAGGGCTTTGACAGGGGGCTGCACTGGCAGAGAGGAGCTGCTCCATCTCAAGGTGCAGGCATGGGCTGGCAGGAGGCTTGGAGGGAGGCCCTGGGAGCTGTGGATGCAGAGGGAGCACAAGCAGAGCATCCTTCCCTATTGGGCACTGCCAGGTGTCCCTGAAACACAGGCTCAGAAATCAGCTCAGATCCATGTGTGGAGGACAGAAAACCAGGGCTGTAAATTAAAGATATGAACAGAATGAAGGGAAATGCCAGCTGCTGCGACGAATGGACAAAAGCAAGGCTAATTTTAAAAGGTGATGTGCTGCAAGAGGAGAGGTGTTAATTACATGCATGGCAATGCATACATTAACCTTTCACTGTGTTGAAAATATTTCAGCAACAGGCTGAAATTCCTGCAGAAGAAAAATCTGTGCTCTGATTACCTTGATTTTGGGTTCATGGGGTAAAAATGAGAGTGGTGACAGTTTGGTGTCGTTGCTTTCAAACACAACTGCCATGCCATGGTGGCACCAGGACTGTGCTGCACCCCAGGGAGGGCAGAGGGTGCTCCCAAAAAGCCATCCCTGAGGAGAACATGCCACTGGCACCATCCCAGTACGGTGCTGCTGCTCATAATGCACTTGCCACACTTATCACTGCTGCATCTCAAATGTGTCACCACAAATTAATCAAATCCTGACCTGTGTGCACAAGTCAGGAGCCCACTGCTGATACAGGATAATTTCCCTGAGTGAGAGCTTGAGGATTAACTCTTGATTATTTTCTACCTGGGATTTACAACATTGCAGGGCTGATCCTGGTTTCTCATCCAACATTAGGAGAGCTGGGTTGGAAATAACAGATCACCATTGAGGCAAAGGGATGCTCCACCTGTGGGTAAAGACCTTTAAAAAGGTGAGAATTGTACCACCCCTTCTTTCTCACCAAAAGGAATGACCTGCACTGCCTGCATTCCATTTTGCTCAGTACTGCCTGCCTGGATTTTTGTTTTAATTCTGACAAAGTGCATGGAATTGCAACAGAACTCCCCACGGCACTGGGATAAAAGGAAATCAATCATGTTTTTGGCACTTCCTGAAGGAAAGTGTTTAACATACAGGAGATCCATCACAACCACCTGTCAGATAAGCCACCCTGTGCTTGTAGTAACCTGAATATGTGGCATGCCTTAAATGAAATTAAGCTGTTATTAAAGGATATCCAGCTCTCCACCAGACTCCTTGTAAAGCATCTGGCCAATTTCTGCCTGTCTTTTTAAAAGCACACCCCTCCTATGACAGGGGACAAATGGATTTAACTTCTGCTGCAGCTCTTGGTTCAAAACTAGCAAACTCACCATTAATCATTGATCTGGCTTGTCAAGCTCCAGCATCAATTATTGCAGCCCTTGCACACGGGGCTTTGGAATTAAAAGCATCCATAACCTTTGTGTGGAAAGGGCTTCCTGTTTTGGCTTAAGAATCCCATTTTTCTTGCACATCACACTCATGACTTCTATCCAGGTGGCTGTTTCCCAGTGCAGGTTAAGCCTCAGAGTTGATTAAAAGACAGCAGTAAATGGAACCAGACAGATCCCTCCATAAGCAGAAAGTGGTTTTATTCTGGAGCTGATGCTCAGAGTTCAGAGGTTCCTCTGTCCCACTCTTTCTGGGGTGAATGGAAACCTCTGTATCCCTCTATTTTCCCCTCAGTATGAATGTCTTCCATTTTCAGCTTTGTGAGAATATCTCTGCTTTTCATCCACTCCAGCTGTGACAGATATTTGATAGGTAGGAATGGAAGTTCTGGCCATCAGGGATGGGAGATGAATCAGTTGACATTGCCCTGGAGTAATAGGATTCAGATTGGCTCCTGGAGGATGGGAAGATGGCTCTGACAGGGAATCCTGAAATCCTGGGCTGGGGAAATATGTTTTTGTAATTACACTTGTTGATGAGGAAAGGATAAGCAAAGGATGGAACAGTATTTCTTTTCTGACTGATCCAAGAAATATTAGCCTGCCAATTCTAGAAATCTATGAAAAATCACCTTGTAGTTATTAGGGCTGGGAGTTACAATGAATTACAGAATCCTTAGAGCAATATTTCTGAGAGGTTTTATATAGACACATTTCTCAGTGCTGAAAAACAGGGAAATAATACCACACATGGGATTTGTGGGTTGGTAAATGAAAGCAACACTTGCTCTTAGCAACATGAGTGCATAAAAGAGCTGAGTCTTCACTCTGACCTCGGTGGATGTTGCAATCCACAAATTAATGCTCACATCCTACCTGCCTGTGGGATGCTGCTCCAAAATAGGCATTTCAAAGGGATCTTCACTTTCCAGAAGTGTTGCTTGGTCTCAGGTGTGGGCAGGCAGCTGCCAGCCTATTTTGTCACCATTTCCTCTTGTGTTTAGTGGTTGGGTTGGGAATTTCTCTGCCTTCCATGGTTTATACAGCACCTATTTCAAGGCAGTTTTCATCCTGCAGTGGCACCATATGCTGGGGTCGGTGTGTTTATGGAATATTAAGATTAAGAAGAAATTGTAGGGTGTGAGAATGGGGAGAAGTGCAGCCCACAGCATCATTTTTTTTTCTCTTCAGCATTGTCCAGCTAAAGTAAATCACCAAAATGTTACTGTTTAGAGCCTCACATGGATCTCTGCCTCTGGATGGAAGGGAATCTGTGGCTGCCCCTGGATCCCTGGACGTGTCCCAGGCCAGGTTGGTTGGGGCTTGGAGCAACCTGAGATAGTGGAAGGTGTCCCTGCCCATGGCAGGGGGTTGGAACTGGGTAACCTTTAAAGATCCCTTTCAATCCAAACTATTCTATGATCCTGTGAAGTGCATCCAAGTGAATGAGACAAAAATAAAAATCTCATTTATTTCAGAGGGGGAAAACCACGGGCATTTGCACAAAATATTTTGAGGCAAATGTTTCCTTTTCATTTATCTGCTTTATTAGACAGGAAAAATTGGCCTCTGGACCTTACCAAAACACATACCTTAAATCAACCCAAGCAGCTAAGGACATTAAGCCAGTGAGCTCATCACATCCTTTGCTTTCATGCCTGACCTGGAAGCTAAATTAATAAACAGATTTCTGCCTTGTCTGGCCAGTCAGGTGTGGGAGCAGATGAGGAAGCATGGTGCAGGTTTGTCCTTCAGAGCTGGGCAGTAAACTGTGACTGCTGGAGGGCTGCAGGGAGGATCAGTGCCCTGCCATCCCTCAGTGCCTTCACTCGGAGCCAGCCCAGAGCAATTGCTCAGATAAACTCTGAGGCCGTGGGAGCTGCTTGAACTGCATTCCAGCGTGATGGAAATTCAGAAATAATGACTTCATCACGACCTATGAGTAAAGCTGTGGCCTTTCTGGTGGGGAGCTGAGTCACTGCTCAGCAGAGCAGCCCTCGGTGTCTCCCCATCCCACTGCTGCTGGAACTGGGACCCCCCAGGAGCCAGCAGGATCCTGTGATTTGCAAACCAGGAGCAGCCTCCAGCTGCTGACCCAATCCTCTGCCTTCCAAAGGCTGCTCTTAGAGGCCTCTGAGGGTGGAGATGCACGGTGCTGAGGTGGTGTTTGGGGAAGCCTTTGTGTGGTACCTTCCTCCCCCTGCCTGTTCACAGGAGCCAGCACTCCCTTGGGCAGTTGAGTCTCCCCCAGAAAAATGACACCAAAAAAGGGCTCTCCCCTCACTCTAAAAGCTGGGCTGTTGGAGAAAAGGGGAAGTTGGAGAGGTCAGTGGGTCACAGATGTCCTTCTTCTGAAGAGAAATAAGGAAGTTGCTATTTCTGATTTATTGATTCAGAATTTAGGGGAAATGAAATCAGCATCAGCCATTGGCCAGGTCCTTTGGGGCCCTGAGCAAGCTGATCTCGTGGGTGACATCCCTGTCCATGGCAGGGGCTTGGAACAAGATGAGTTTTAAG
Organism: Drymodes brunneopygia; assembly: GCA_013400955.1. Taxonomy (NCBI): domain Eukaryota; kingdom Metazoa; phylum Chordata; class Aves; order Passeriformes; family Petroicidae; genus Drymodes; species Drymodes brunneopygia. The sequence goes on from VZTZ01017378.1 coordinate 35,123, forward strand.
GTCCTTTCCAACCCAAACCATTCCATAACTCTGTGATTTCACCTTTCTGCAACGCTCCAAACCCCCATATCCTGACCTAACCTAAAACAAGCCCGTGGGTTTGGCCGTGCCTTGGCAGTGAAATAGAAGGGATGGAAGGTTTTAATGGTTTGCCATTTCCTCCCCAAACAGACTCCCTCCAAAGAACATGGAAGAGTCTGGGGAGCTTGGAGATAGGCAACAAGGTAGATCCCACTCATTCTTTTTTCATTCCAGCCCCACTGATGTGCAGAAATGCAGAGTTTTCTGCCAGGGATTTATTTCCACAATTGATTTTGTCAATCTCCCCCTGGTCTCACATGGCTCTGAGCTGTGGATTTAGGATCACTCACTCAGGTGGGGTGTCAGCCACTCCTCCATTTGGGAACCCATGTCAGGAGGTCCCAGAGCACCCCTGCTCCTGTCACAGGGAGGGCTGTGCTGGGAAAAGCAGGCGTGCCAAAAGCAGATTAGTGAAACCGCCTGTGCCCCGTAACGAGCCAGATTAAAAATAATAAATCTCATCAGGAGGCTCAGTTTAATTGCTAGGATTATGGCAGCAGTGGAGAGGAAGGCTAAGGGGAGATGGGTCTGGAGAAACACATTTCCTTGACTTCCCTCCCAAACTGGAGGAGAAAACTGGCCCGTGATTTCAGTTTTGCCTCTGATTCCACATAATGACTAAATCCTGCGAAGATAATTGGTGTTATGACCATTTGTGCTGGCAGCTGTACTCCAGTACTTTTTAAAATCATTATCTGTTAAGACATTTGCAAATATACAGTGAGCCTTGCAATGCCTCATTAAAGCACTGAGGAAGACAGTCATAAATTTTATTGCCTCAGCATTACATGTTGGAGTCATAACAGTGCAGATCTGTTCTGAATGTATAAATTCCCTTATCGCTTCAGCAAAATCTCCTGCTTTTCCTGCTCTGGAGAAGGGCATAAAAATGAAAAATGCCATCAGCATTCAAACAGAGAAGTCTGACTGGCTCCATTTTTTTTCATTTAAGGGAAATGCTTGCTCTAACCACACAGAGAATGTATTTTAGAATGTAACCGTACTAAAACATCAGACAAATGCTATTCCTGCAGCAATTTTAGGCAATAGATTTATCTGTGTTGTTTCACTTCCAGCTCACTGTTTCTCCTGATACACATTAACTTTTATTTCAGGGTCTCTATCCAAGCTTATTGAGGTCAGTGGAAAGATTATCACTGGTTTCTTTCAGTTTTGCATCAAACCCTTGATCAGGACACCTCAATTTTTATTAGGAGAGAATGGAACAAATTTGCGAGTGGTTTAGAAAAATTATTTTGCCATTGGGTTAGAAAAATTGATTGTTATTAAATGGAGCTGAAACACAGAAATTCGTGTGATATCAATCTGTATTCTAGGGACAGGCCTCTAGTCCGTCTTCAAGAATTTGCTGTTTGCTGTTGTAAATTTGTACATATAAAGAAGAAAATTTAGAAGAGAGTTCAGTGCTATGAGCTTCCCAGAAGTTTAATAGTGTTTGAGAGACAAAAACATCCCACCAAATGACTCACCTGTGTCTTATTCCACATGAAAAGGTAGATAAATGAGCACAGATAAATATTATTTAGCCTGATGCAATCCCCATGGGCTAGGATCAGATTCTCACTGTTCCTCCTGCTCTTCCTCTCTTCCTTGGGATGTGGGGAGGGACTTTTCAGGGTGTTTCATCCCTGATGTTCACAGGAGTCCCCTCGTTGTGCAGCTGTGTATTTGCATGCATATCCAGGGAAAATAAATCCCCTTTTTGTGGCTCCTCAGAAGGAGTTGATCTGTTTAGGATGGAGCCATCCATCCTGTGAGAGCAGAGACAGCTGCATTAAGTGACAGGGATGCTGGCACATCCACGCTGGGCTCTCACTGCCACTCTGACACGGGGAAGGAGACACAGAGCAGGGACAATAAGGTGACACCATCAATATAAAGCCAGCTTTACCATCATCGTCCCCAGTGATTTAATTCAAGGGTCTGAGATCATTCACTTTGAGTTAATGCAGAAATACAGCCTGGGCTTGAAGGTCTGAACATTTCTACAGAGATAAAAATACCACTTGCTCACAAATTGTTCACTCACAAAGCCTTCACTTGCCTTTTGGAGCTGGATTGGCACAAAGCAATCTCTCAGTGCTCTCCTAAACTCTGCAGGAGAAGGGAATTCCTGGGACAGCATCAGCTGGGATGGAGGGAGCAGGAAAGGGACACCCCAATATCCCTCAGCCTCCAAAAAATGCTCACCTGTGCTGTGAATGATGGAGCCAAACTTTAGACTGGTCCACAGGCATTGGCTCCCTCCACAGCCTCTTCCATCCTCCTGCATCTCTTTGCTATCCTCGTTAAGAACAGTTTTAAAAGGACAGAACTAAAGCAAACACATTTTAAGGTTTGTCATTTCACAGGCAAGACAAAAATCTATAAAAAGAAAACTAAACAAGGAATCATAGGAAAATCTTACCAATAAATGAGAGGCCCCGGAGTGTTTTGATCGCTGGAGCTGTCCAGAGGCCCTGCCAGATTTCTTCCCCAGCATGCTGGAAAAACTCTTCCTGGGGATAGATCTGCTTTGTCAAGTGTTGGGAGAGCTGGTCTGGCCTTGTTGAAGCTGAGGGTGGAGTTGGGAATGAAGCCTGGCTAGTGGTTGAACCCTGGCTTTGAGCTGGATTGCAGAGACAGGAGCACCTCTCGCCATCGTTTAGGAACGGCCACAAACATTCAAACTTCAGACTTTTTTATTTCCCCCCCGCCTTTTTCCAAGCTTTAGGTTTCTTCCTTCTCCTCTTGGACTCTCTCATGATTTTGGGAGCCTGACCTCTGAGCAATGCTGGCAGCTGTGCATGGCAGTGTTGACATCCCAGCCCTGTGCAGCTGCACAGCCCCGAGACCTCCGTGGGCAGGAGGTCACAACACCTCTGGAAAAGAAATTAAACTGAGAACTAATGACTGGCCTATCCCCACACCTCCAGCCTGAAAATCTGAATGTGTTTAAGAACACAACTGGCACCTTTCTACGGGCTGGAACTGCTACCTCTCACTCAGAGTGGGCAGATTAGGAGGGACAAAGGCTTGGCTTGGTTCCCCACAATCCCAGTCAGCTTCCTGAAACACACCAAGGCAAGGGAGCTGGCCCAGGCTGATTCCTGCCTGGAGCAAGGAGCCATTCAAACCCCAGTCAGAGCCTTGTCCTTGCCTTGTGTAGGATGTTGTACAGCTGTGTGCTTGGTGAGGGGACAGCCCAGCCCTTGGTGAGCCTCAAGGGACAGTCAGATGTGTTCTTACTGAAACACCTCCAGAGCTGTAAGGAGAGTATCAGCATCTACAGGAGATCATTGTAGGATTAAACACAGGAAAGAACTTTCTACCCTCTTTTTTTTGTTCACATTTGGAAATTCATGTATTGTCCCTAGTTGCATAGTTAAGGGATATTGATGAAAGAGAGGCTGATTTTTATCAAATCCCAAACATCTCTGGTGCAGCACCTTTATTTCTTCTAAGCTATCCCACAAGAATATGAGGGTACAGGACAACAGAGAAATCTGCAGCATGATATTAAAAAACCAGCTAATTTCACCATCACCCAGTACTGATATTACAGTTTCCATTACATTTCTATTACATTTCAGTGCCTCCTTTTCAACTCAGCCAGAGAGCTCTGTAGGAATTCCTGTGCATTCTCCTTCAGCCTCAGAGCACTTGGAGCAGGAGAAGCTGCCCCAAGGAGAAGCCATGTGAGTTCTGTCCCCAGCACAGATGATGTGCAGCTCCACGTGTGACAAGGGGCAGATGTGCAAGGCTAGGCTCTGTGGCACTGCTGTGAGCTGACCTCCCCTGAACTTTAGACTGGTGGGAACCAAGCAGCTCCAAAAGTTCTGCAAACTGACCCCCCTGCCCAGAGAAAAACCAAAGGCAGATTTAATTTAGGGTTAAGCGGAGAGGTCAGATGTTCTCATTGCCATGGGAAGGGCTGAAAAGAAGCCTGGGCTTTTCAAGGCTCAAACTTGGGCTGCTGCAATGTAAGACAGGCCTCTGCTCCTTGGATCCATCCCAGGGAAAACTCTTGTTTATGTTGGTGTCAAGGACAGCAGCATCTGGCCCAAGACAAGAGGCTCATCCACTCAAGCCCTTTAATGATGTCAGACATGGTGCTTATCACTTCTCATTAAGACATAAAAAGGAAGCCAAAAAGGAAGAGCACAGTTTGTTCCATTCCTACTCCAATTAAATGTGCTTTGTTACTTTCTGGATCGTTCACCCCTGGTTCAGTTTAAGTTTGTTTTAAGGAAGGCTAATCAGCCTTTTAACCAGAGAATCCTCGGCCTCCCACTGCTCTCTTGCAGTGCTGCCTAATCAGGTAGAAGGAACATTTCTGCTTTCTGTAAAGGCTGATGCTGACCTGAAGAAGTGGCCAGTCAGTAAATCACCACTGAGGGCTGCCACGATGCTCTCAGTGATGTGGCACAAATAAATGAGACATTACATTGTCCAAGAAAGGGGTAAAGAACTTGGAGATGTGTGAATAAAAGAACAGGCTACATCCACATCCTCCTTACATTTCTCACATTTAATTCTTTTCAAGCAAAGACCAAAGGAAACTCCCCCTGTGACCAAACGTAGGCTTAAAATAGGCCTTGTGATGAGCAATTCAATTTTTCCTCAGTTTTTCAGCAAAGCAGAACACAAGTGGTACATGTGGAACAGGGAAGGCTAAGCACGGATGTTCCCATGCAGGAAATACTGTGAGGAAAGCCACTCTTGGTTTAAATTAATTAACCCCTCATTTCTGTCCTGGGGCTCATATTTGCTTCCCATCTGAGAATGTAGAGCATAGAGGAAAGCAGTGAACTCTGATTAGGGAGAAAAAAAAAAGAAATGAGATCATGAATAGCAAAATCAATAACTTGTCCAATTCTCAAACATCAAAGAAATCTCCTAAAAAGTCCTCTTAAAGATAATAGACTCTCTTTAACTGTCCATTATCACAATCCATTTTCACTGTGAGCAGAGGAGCTCTCCAGGTAACCAAAGGCTTTGCTCTTGATGTTCACTTCCCAGTTTTTATGAAGTGGTGATGGAAGTGGAGATGAGCATGAGATGATGGTGGTTAGGATCCTGCACTGGAGCAGGAGGAGAGAGGGAAATTCTTTGCATGTTTAACTCTGCTAACTTCACCAGGGACGAGGCTGGCCTATTGTCTTGGTACAAGATGTTTTTATATTTTTATGAATGGACTATTTTTATGCAGCTTCTATGGAAGATCTTCATCTGGTGGAAAACAATGGGGAGTGCTGAGGATCTGCTTCACAGGGTTACAGATCTGACATCCGAGGGCCCCAGTGAGCCCAGTGGAGATAAAATCCATTGTACTTAGATTTGAATAGAAGGAATGTTGAAACTGGAAGCAACACCCCCATTGTTTGACACCCTGGAGAAGCTCTCCCAGTGCTTTGCTTCTGGCTGAGAGGAAGACAGGTAGCTCCAGTTTCTTCTTTCTGGGATCAAGCAATCTGAGGCAAACATCTTCCTCTTGCAGGGCTGTGCCTGAGCCTGGCTCACTGCTCATAGTGGGACTGTCTGTTTACTGCAGCAGGACCTTCATTCCCACCTTTTCCACCTCTCTGCTGACAAATTTCTAAGCAGTGCAATGGCAGTTTGCTTCTGAGTGGAAACATTAACAGCATGAATATGTTTATACGCTCACCAGGAGATCTGGCATGGAATAAACTATGCATAGTATTCTTACATAATTACTCTCAAACAAATTTTGCACTTGGAAAGCTGTCAGGTTTTTTCTCCTATTATTTCCATTTTTTCCTCTGTGTCACTTTTTTTTTTTTTGTGACTTCTTGGGTGGCAAACTCTGGTTGTTAATGTTGGATTTGTGACACTGGCATTGGTCAGGTTCCTAGAATACAATTGCAAACACCTTCTTTGATCTGCTGCACAGCACAGGCTAAAGGAACCAAGTCAATAATTCTGTCTTCAGCTCATAAAGCACACTTGAAGTATAGCCTATCTCTCAGGGAGTTATTGTCTTGATGCATTGGAACACAGACCTCAAAAAATGGGAGACTCCACCACATTCTTCTTTCTCATAGACTTCAAATAAAAAACTGGTGAGCCACCATCCCCTAGGCCTAATTTTCTCTGCAAACAGCATTGACATAGACAACAAGTGGGAAAATAACTTCAATATGCTACAAGAAGAGCTGCTTTTAAATTAAAATATTCCTGTCTGATGTAGCGTGATAAAGTCACCCTTTTACACGTGAGGAGCCTCTCTGCCTGAGCCCAGCAGTCAGAGCTGTGTCCTCACACCACCTTTGTGACCTGGTGACATCTCTGGTCTGCACTGGGCTGGGCTGGGCTGGGAGAGCTCCCAGCAGGAGGAGATGTGGTGGCCTGGTCCCATCCTCTGTGGTGACAGCGTGTGACAGCAGAGCTCTGCACCACGCTCGGGACAGACTGGAAATAAAGCAATTCAACCTTGGGGGAAAGCAGCATTTTCCATCGCTGGGAAGGGCCATTTGTGAGCAGCTTCCCCTCCTGACTGCAGGCTTCTGGCACTCCCTGTCCCCTGGCAGGGGAGGGTGCAGCAGTTGCAGCCTCTCCTTGAGCTTCCTGCCCCTCAAAGGAGGTGAGAACAGTGGGGTGGCAATTGCCAAGGGTGAAAACATGAATTGGGACCAGGGTTCTCCTCCAACCAAACATGCTGGGCTCCATCTGCCACAGAATGCTGGAGTGGTTTGAGTTGGAAGTGGCCTCAAAGATTCTACCCCTGCCATGGGCAGGGACACCTTCCACTGTCCCAGGCTGCTCCAAACCCCATCCAGCCTGGCCTTGGGCACTGCCAGGGATCCAGGGGCAGCCACAGCTTCTCTGGGCACCCTGTGCCAGGGCCTGCCCACCCTCCCAGGGAACAATTCCTTCCCATCTAAACCCAGTCTCTGTCAGTGTGAGTACATTCTCCCTTGTCCTGTCACTCCATCCCTTGTCCAAAGTCCCTTTCCCCATCTTTCTTGTTGACTCCTTCAGCTTCTGGAAGGCCACAATTAGGTGCCCTTGAAGCTCCTCCTTTCCAGGCTGAACAGTCCCAATTCTCCCAGCCTTTCCTCATGGCAGAGCTGCTCCATCCCTCTGATCAACCTGGTGGTTTCCTCTGGACACTCTCCAGCAGCTCCTTGTCCTTCCTGTGCTGGGAACCCCAGAGCTGAAGGCAGAATTCCAGCTGGGGTAGTAGGGTGGAGGGTCAGGCATGAGCCTCCCTGCACAGTTTGCTGGGAAAAGCATGAAAGCCTCCCTAAGATTATCTATTCATGAATGCTGAGAGCAAGAACAGGCAAAATTGTGATTCCTGGGGTATAAAGCAGCACCACGTCCCCGTGTGATGCAGCAGGAATCCTCTTGTTTCTGACAGATTCACATCTCTTTTACAGCTCAGGGTACAGCATTGCTTTCTGATTCTTTTGTTTTTAATAATCATAGATGTTGAGCTGTCTGTTAAACTTAATGAGAATAATTAGACTGGATCTGGGGGAACAAAATAGACATAGTGTTGGTTTAGCACCATGCTGTTCCCTGGGGATGCTGTTCTGGTGGCTGAGAGACTGGAAGAAATCATCTTTAACAATGAAAAAAGACTTGGTGAGTCATTCCAGCTATGAAAGGGATTAAAATATTTTTAAACAGAGGAGCAGTTATTAATAAAGTGCAGGAAATGATAGGGAGTTATTGCACTTTGAGCAAAAAGACAAACACGACTCCCTCCCACGTAGTACCCACTTTGATGAAACTCTCCCTCCCTCTTAAATCTTATTTTTATTCCCTCTCAACTTTCTTTCAAAACTTGTTTACTGGAGTGGCCATGATGTTATCCTTCCTCTGGGTGGATACCCCTCTGCAGTAAATGGTTTCTACTTCTCAGTCTCTGCAACTGGGAAAAATATCTCCACTTTTTGTTCAAAATGACAAAACATCAGCAGCCAGTGCAAGTGTCCCAGACCTCCTGAATCCTCCTTTCTTCACAGATTTCTTACTAATACAGGAAGTTTCACCTGTGCCATGTATCCATGCAAAGAAAACTTCCAGTAATTTTGGTCTTACTACATAGGAGTGGCTGCAGAGTAAGACCCCAGTGCTGTTCTGTACAACTGGAGGAAAAAACCTGATAAATATATTTTCAATGTTGCCCACCAGCCAAAACATATTCATACACCCATGTAACCCTGGCACCAAGGACACGACCTTTTCTGTATACTCTTATTTTAACCTTTGACTTATTTTTCCAAGATAAATTTAATGTGTTCAATTATTTCACGAGTCCTTTCACGTGCTGACATTTCCCATCCCTGCAAATATCACAGAGCACCTTATTTTTCTTTTGATAAGTTTGTGAGTTTACTGTAACTTCTTGAAGTGTTTTGGCTGCTTCCCAGGGAAATTCAAAACAATCCACCCAACTTCAGCTGAAGTGCAAAGTCTTGTTAGTTTGAGTGGTTTTTGACAGGAAAGCGTTTTCCCCAGACCCTTTGCATCAGTTCCCTTCTTAACTCACTGGTGCTCCAAATCAAAATGCTCAAACTGTCCCCCACCTCACCCAGGAGGTTTTTGCAGAGCTCTGGTTCCTGGCTGCAGGAATAACTTTGTTCTGATTTACTCTGCTTCCTTCCTTTCATCACCAGTAATTGGATCCCACTGCTGGAAACCAGCCCAAACCCCGAGTTTAATTTTAGTCCGTGATGCTTTACTTTTGTGATGGCCACTTTGCAAAGCACAATTCCCCTCAGCTACCAGCTCCTATTTATTGTTATAAATCCTATGAAGCACGGCAACACAAGGGAAAAATGTCCTTCTTCATCTTGAAAACATAATACTCAGTGGCTGGAATGTGCCAAAATGGAAAAAACCCAATTATTTTATGATGGATTTGATCCACATCTAGTGCTGTGGAGGGAAGACACGATCCAGAAAGTTACAAAGCCACAAAATGGATGTTTCAGTGGAAATAAACAAAACCAAATTCTTATTTTTCCCTTCTTTCCCCCCTTTTCTTTTTAAACTGATGCTTCTATTGTCATAACACCTCAAGCCCTTTATAAGAAAACCACAAAGTTAAGGCTCATACCCTCTCATTTCTCTCTGAGTTGAAAGATGAGGCTCTAGGGCATTGAGTTTAATATCCCTATTTAATATCCCTTTAGTCTATCCTTGCTTCCCTGTTTTAACATTTGTGACCCAGGCTCATATTTCCTTTCTGGATGTCTTCTGAACAGTGAGATGAATCTTTGTTTAATTTTGGCTTTCTTCCCCACTGCTGAGATTGTTTTATTTCTTGATCAGCTGTTATAGCAATGATTTTCTGCAATGTTTCTCTTTTATTTTTTTTTTCTTTTGGAAACTGTACATCTGCTCTTGGCATCTGTTCCATATCCTTTATGAACACTGAAGCAGGGAATTTATTTAATTCTTTTTTTTCTTGCTGAGGCTGAGTCTATTGTCTAGAAATTATTTTCTTTGCCTTAAAAAGCCCACAGCCTCCTTCATCAACATTTTACTCTTCTCATGTTGGAAACACTTCCTATTGCTCATCATCTGGTGGAATTACATTTTATTCCATGTCATTACTTCCCATTTTATTTCTTTAGAGTCTTTAATTGCATTCAGTAACATTCCAGCCCTTCCCCCTTATCTACCTCTTTATTTCTTCTTGTTATTTCTTGCACACCCATATTTTCTTTTTCTTTTAATGCTACCAGTGTATGTTTAATGACATCCACACTCTCTGAACCTACTAAAAGCTGCCTTCAAAGCTGTGGCTTTTCCACCTTGTGTCATTTCGACCTCTTTACTCTGCAGAATTTCATTGCATTTCCTCTGTTTGAATGCAAACATCTCTCTTTTATCATTTATCCTCCCTCACAGTATGAAGCAAACCACTTATGCTGAAGAGTTTTAGTCTCATTGAAATATTTTGCGCTTGATAGGTTCAGCTCAATTGGAGAATCTCTCTCTGTGTATTTTTTGCATTGGGTTTAGCACCAAAAAAAAAACCCCCTCGAGCACCTCAGCAAAGTGCTTGACTAATGCATTTATTGCTCCAACTTGTTTGTGTCTGTGAAGTTATCATCTTTCATCTTGAAGTATTATTACACACTGCTGGCCAGTGGAGTGAAAACGGACAAACACACAGCTTGGTTTATAACAGACCTTTAAACAGATCTTTTAATGCTTCACTGAAAAATTACCAACAGAGGCTTTGCTCTCTGGAGAGTGCCAAGAACTCACAAAGCTCAACAATGACAAGGCAGGGGCACAGCGAGTGTGAGCCCAGCTCAGACCAAGTGTTTCTGAGCTCCAAGGGCTGCTGGATGTGCAAATTCCCTGCAGCTGAACCAGTGACCCTGCAAAGCTCAGAGTGAGGAGGGGGCTCAGAGCTCCTGATGGGCAATTCCACCATCAGCACCCCACCAAACACCAGGAGCTTCAGCACAGCTTGTGCCTCTCTTCTTCTGGGAATTCTGCAGAGAAAGCAGTGTCTGCCTCCTCCACCACCCTCTCAAAACAAAAGTCAAGTGGGGGAAAAGTTTGTTTTCCCTCCTATGAACAGCCAAGAGAAGCCCTGAAGCAATAGATTTGTACAATACAAATGTAATTCAAATACTCATCATCAGCAAATACATGAGGAATTCAAAACCAGCCCAAAAAAGACACCCAACATGTTAAAAAAAAAAATTAGGAATTCAGGAAAAGAAGCCAAGTCCAAAATGGATTTTAAAATCCAGGACTCCTAATTTTTTTTTTAATTTTCACACTAAGAATTCTGTGGCCATTAGGAAATATTTTCTCCTTAGATCACTCTGGAACTCAAGACCCCAGCCTACTCTCCAAATTAACTTCATAGGTTATATTTTTGAGCTGATTATTTAAAACCAAAAATCAGTAGGATGAAACCATCTGCAAGGGCTTGCAGAGCCCAGTGGATCAAAACTTCCCTGATTTGTGCCATAAGAGATTCACTTCTTGTTCATGTTTTGGTAGATCATATATTCTCCCTTTGGAATACCTTTAAAAACTGGAATGGCATCAGAGAACTCATGTTACAGAGAAAACTTTGCAGAATTGTCTAATGTTAGCTCCCCTGAATTCCACATTCCCCATTATCCCTGGGGAGAATGGAACAGATCCATCACACTGATGCTAAAAATGTTTATTGCAGTGAATGGAAAGAGCTGGAACTCCTCACCCCACTGGTGTTTATGGCTGCTGGTGGAAAAGAAACACCTCCTTTGGGGGAAAGGCTGGAGGGGAGCTGTGCTGGGAACTCAGCCACGTGCAGACAAAGGGATTTCCATTGATATTTTAATGCACAAAAATTGCGGGAATGGCATCCGAACACTCGTCTGGACAACCCAAACAATCAAAGGGAACCAAGGCAGAACAGCACAGACAGTTTGTTGGCAGATGGGAAAGGACTGGGAAGTTAATGGCTTTGGGGAGGGCTGCCCTGTGCTGGAGTACAGCACATCTGGTTGGACCCCTGTCCTAAAAGGAACAATGTAATAATTGTGAGCTGAGCTGGCTTTGGATCCTCTCACTGAAAAGTCTTCAAATAAAAGCTATAGTCTAGATGAGATTGAACTGTACCATTTCCTCAGAGTAAGGAAATCCACGTCAAAACCAACTGCAGCCAAGTCTGACAACATGAAGTTGTATTTTATGAGCAGGAAAAATAATTTCCCCATTCATATCTTCCAGAAATTAGTAGGAAAAGGGTTTTCTGTTACAGAAAAACCTGCTGCAATGGCCACAACTCACAGATTTGGACACCCTAGTTCCTCTCATTTTTAGCTTTTTATTTGTTACAGATATAGATATTCCATGCATCTATCATTTTAAACCTCTCACACTAGAATGCAAATTACTTAAACAGTACACTCACTTCTATATAATTTTTGGACATATGCTGACAAGTACAATAGAGTTTTGTCGATTATACAAATGAAAAATTGGTTTTCAGAGCCTGGCTACTGAAAAGAAATTTACTGTTTATAATGAGTGTGATGCCCTTAACTTGTTGAGGCAGCTGCAAATGAAAATTAAAGATTGATCTCAGCACATGAGACAGAAAGAAAGAAGGAATTGTGCATGGGAATTATTGGTTATCCCCCCAAAGTAACTCATGGCCATGTGAGAAAGTCTCACTACTACACTGAGGAGCAATAAGGAGCTTAATGATACCTGACAGTCCCCTCTCACCAGGTGACACCTGTGGGCAGCAAAAGCCACCTGTGATGAGAAGATTTTCCAAGCAGGAAATCATCCAGGCAGCCCAAAGGCCTCCATGATGTCATTATTCTCATCTTTTCAAAGCTTCATCAAAGCTGCACAAACATAACCAGCAGAAAAACACTAAATAAACACATTTCTGGAGCTGCCCTCTTTGAATAACATTTCTTAACTTTTCATTGAACAACAGATGAATTTCCTCAAACTAGTAGCATCACACAACACAAACCATTGGGTTTGTTTCCTAAAGCAATGTGTGTCACACGTAAGTGCATGGACACTTGCTTTTTAAATAAAAAGTTTCCCAGATTTCTCTGGTGCTGCAATGGAACAAGAAGGGGAGGTTTACACATCCTTCCCTCCTGAGCATGCCTGCATTGAAGCTGAGGCTGTGGACCACACTGAAAAACTGGTTTTATTTATGCCATTCCAGTCTACAGGCTGCAGCATTCTCCAGCCACCAGGAAGATGAAGACAGCTCTGCTGATATTTAACTTTATCACTGTGTGTTGTTAATTAACATAAGTAAACACTTTGCCTGCAGAGAATGGGATAATGTGGTAAAGAATTTGTAAAATGACTCACAAGAGCCATAAGGACAGAGCCACAAGTGTTGTGGGAAGCTTCAAGGAGCATCTCTGCCTCCTTTGATTATGTATTTCTGGAGCAGGTGCTTTCTGTGACTCTGATTTCTAAAGAGCTTGTGTGTTTTTTTCATCTTGGTTCCTAAAGTTCTGAATATAAACAACACTGAAATCATCAGCTTATTTTGCATTTGGGGACTGTCAAGAGGAGTAAAATGATCAGCACACACAGCTCAAATCAGCATTATTTGGCATTTTGATGCACTCAGGGCACTTAGCCATGAAAATCTTGCAGTGTTGAATTGACAATTTTACAGCTGGGAGACTTTTTAGACTTTTGTTTATGATTGGAGCTACAAGCCACAACCTATCCTAGCAAAAAGGCTGGGCTAAAGCCAGAGTTTTGAAGTTTTCTGAAGCGGGCTGTAACATAAAAAAATGTGGTACAATTTTATTATAGCTTTAGTTTTCATGAAGCAAAAAGAAGTGAGTGCCAAGTCTTCTCTCAATCCCTAAACCACACTTAAAACACTTCTTTTCTGAAGTTTTACAGCTGAGGGCCTTATACTCATTACAGACTGCCCAGAACTGTTTTCTGAAAGAGTCTAATGCTTGTCATTGTAACAACCTGGTTTAAATTGTAGGAATTAAACAGACTTGGTGGAAAAAAAATACCACCTGAACCCATAATTAGTGGCTGCCTACAACGAGCAGCCTGAAATCCTGACATTTTTTAGCTTTGCCATATGAAATGCACCCACTTCAGTTAGGATTTGAAATTCAGCTGCATCACAGCTCCTGGGCTTCTCCAGGTTTCCAGGATAAGGGCTTTCATTAGCAGAGAGCCCCTGGCTGATGGGACAGAGAGGCTGAAATCACTCCTGAAATCATCGCTGGGCAGAGCCCCAGGTGAGGGATGTGAAATTCCTTCACCTGCCTGCATGCATGCAGGAGAAAAGTGAGGATTTTTGTGGAAGGATTTTTGTGGAAGTGGAGATGGCAGAAGTTGCCTCACCCTGGCAGCCACAAGCAGGCACCAGCTGGCCCTTGCTGCAGCTGGGATGGTGCCAGCAGCAGCTCTGGCTGGGCTGTGAGACACTGTGGGCATCCCTCAGCCTCCAGCAGCTGCTGGGGCAGGGGAGGGCAGGGAAAGCTTCCCCTGCCAGAGAACAACAGGACCTGGCAGATCATGGGTGGGATGTGCAGCAAATGGAGCTGCAGAGCTGCTGAGCTCATCCTCTGCAGGGAGACTCCACGGAGAGGGAGCTTTAAATACAATGTGAAGGTGTGAGGTGCCATGAGCACCCCAAAAACTGAGTCCCCAGGCAAGATGGCAATTGGGACATTCCTCTCCTTGCTGTGGGGTGGCATTAACCAGCAGGCATTGTCCCTGCTCACTGCAGGGGGGTTTCATTGGTGATTTTTGGAGCTCCCTTCCCACCCCAAATTGTTCCATGAGCCTCAGTGAGCCCTGTGCCCCAGCAGGAACAGCCTCACATCTCAGCTGCTGCTCTCTCACCTGCTCTTCAAGGATAAACTCCTTCCAGTGATTAACTGTTCTTTTTATTAGACTTTTCTTGATACTTAACTTGGCTCTTCTGTTGTATCCTTTATGTTTACTGCATCTTTTATGTTTATTGCTCTTTCTCCTCTAGGCATAAGCATTTATTCCCTTCCTCTTTACTGCTGCTTTTACCTATTTGCCAATACCTGTCCTGACAGCCCTTCCTTGGCTGAACAGACCACAGACTCTTCAAATGCTCCCACTTTTTTCAGCTGTGTGATGATTCCCACTCCATTCACCTGCAGAGCAAGGCCAGGTGGGGCCATTCTCAGCACCCAAAACAGAAGAGCCCAAACCTTTGCCAGGCTCACAGAAAGAAAGAAAGACTCAATACCTGATGTGGACAGCCAGATAAAATCTCAGCTCACTTTGATTCAGTGTTGAATCCCTGTGCCCAAGGATCCTCTCCCCCAGGAGTGTCAAATAATGGAGATCCTCACTCTTGAAAGGTTTGACTCACCTTCCCCAGCACCCTGGCACTGCTGCCCAGATTCCCTCTTCTCCACCTCTCATGACAACAGTCATTTATCAACTTTCTCAAGCAAAGCAGCTTAAGCTGGGCTGCTGCTGCTCATCCTAATGAGCCAAAGCCTCTTCGTGTCTTTAAAAGGATTTTGGCTGTGGGAAGGTCAGAGGTAAACAATCCACTGTGTCAGGCTAAATTAGATTTCATTTTAAGGTATGACACCCTTTTCTGTTATTAATGCTGCCAGGCACTGAGGAGTTTCATTAACTGCCTACAGCAATGCCAACATGATTTTTTTTTTTTGTACAACAGAACAGCCAGTAACATGCACCAAATATTTGTGTTATAAAGGGAGGTTACCTTGAACTCTTCAATAAATTTTAGGTTTTTTTGTTGTCTACTTGCTCCCCCTGATTTTCTCTAGAGGTAGCCTACCTTACTTCATGTCCTTCACAAATGTTGATGTATTTTTCCTCTTGGGGTGGCTGTCAGGGTTCATTGTCATCTCAGGGGACTAAAGCAGCTCCACCAGACTCCGGGAGAAGATTTATTTCTTATTCTATTCCTTAGTTATCCTTTAGGACATCACAGACCATTAATTTGCACCTTGTGCCTCCTTTCATTTGCAAAACCTTTTCTTGAGTGGGTTTATCCATGGCTTTTCTGACACCCCAATAAGCACCAGCTGCTCCCACCTTGAATCTGGCCAGGGCTAAGGGATTGTGTCAAGCATTTCCTGGAGTTATGGATTATAACACTTAATTAAAATGCACTTCCATGTTCCTTCACTTGTTCTGAACAATAACTCACCTTATTCAACAAGCTGACCTTTGAAGATGAACAGCTTCCTCTGAGCATTGTCTCTGAATAAAGGAATTCTTGTGAAAACAGCAGAAGCACCCATTATGTAATTAAAACTTCCCTGTTTACATGGAAAATCACTGAGGCTAACTCTGCAGGAAGATGAAGACTTTGAAGGGGAGAACCTTGACTTTCAGGTTCCACTGAAGAACATGAGTCATCTTTGGGAATGGGATTAAAGTAAATTTCTGCTTCAGCAGCAGCCTTTACTTTGTGACACTCCTTTTCCCCTGCTTTTCTGGCTACTTGATGCCTGTGCTCAGAGTCAGGCTAGGAAGGGGAGAAAATTAATGCCATCAAGGTGTTCCTGCAGCAGAAATTGGGGATGTGAGATCTGCATCACACCCAAAAAGATTATTTTGGCTTCTCCAAACCTCCCCAGTTCTGTGCACTGAGCTGGTGTCACCAAAGCCCCGTGGTGCTGATCCCAAAACCAGTCATGGGCTGGGATAGGATGTTCTCATTCCAAACTTACTGATGTTGAGAAAGAAAAATAAAGTTCATGAAGAGTCTTGATAAAAGAGACTCTGCTGGAAGTTTCACTCTGAGCTGTTTTTCTGGTGCTGCATTTTATTGCCACTTGTTTTCAAGGTGGTGTTTGAATTATCTATTCTTTTAAAGGTTATAGGCAATAAAAAAGGTAGTGCCAGCCGTTCACTGCCTAAGATAAGATACTCTCAACAACACAGTTAAAATAGAAAGGAAATATGAGTTACTTTATTGATCCCTTAGGAGGAAGCCAAGCCAAACAGCAACAAAAAACTTCTGCAGTCTATGACCTTTCTAATATAAGTAGCTATAGAATAGGGACCTGATTGTGCATCTGCAGATGAACTTCTACAATTCATACCTCATTTAAGGCATTAAAAATGACATTTTTAAAAGCAGGCTGACCTTTGCTGTTTGACAGGTGTGTTTAGAGTTTCCATCATCCCTGAAGGTGGAGGAGGCAGCTCTCATTGCAGGGGTTGTTGAGTTGGCACTCTGTCCCAAGAAACCTGTGAAAGACCAGGGAGAACTTCCTTGGTGAAAGAGGAAGCTATCCCAGAGAAAAGGGAGGGGGTAGGAGTGAAAAGGGAGGGGAAAAGAAGTTGCAGATGACTTTTTAGAAGGTCCCTCTGGTGCAGTTTGTGAGGGATCACAGTTACCCCACTGCCCCTTGGAGAACACTCAGGGCCAGGATCCCTCGTGGCAGAAATGTGCTCATCACGTAAGAGATGCAAAATTAAAATGCAACATTTCTAAGAAGTTTTCAGCATGGATTCTGAGTTCATCCAGCAATTCCCACCCCTCTGTGTGAGCAGCTCTGCCACAGTGAGGGGAAGCACTGACACAGTGCAGGAAAATCTCCTGGAAAAGGCACCTGGGGAGGGCTTGCACAGCCTGCAGCAAATCCAGGCTGCCACATGTGGTAGCCCACACTGGAGTAGGGGATTTGTGGGGATTTGGAAGACATCAACTGAGAAAATTAGACAAGAGTCAGAGGAAAGCAATTCCAGGAGCTGTGTTCACACAGAATGATCCTTTAGGAACATGGTGAATATAAGAAACCTGAACCTAAAAGGTTTTGATGAGCATCACTTTGAAAACAACTAAGTATGTTAAAGACCAGAGTTATTGAAACCTGGTTTAGTGTGAAACAGGGATATATTCTTTGTGGAGAAATATCAGCACTTATCAAAGAGCCCCTTCCAGCAGAATGTGTCCTTCAGGACACACCTGAGCTCTGAGAAACTCTTGCAGGTGCATTCCCCAGAGAGGTGACACTGCTTTGGGAAAGGCTAAATTCCAATATCAGTTAAATGCTGACAAATGTGGAAGAGCAGGGAGGTGCAGCAAACTCTCTGTGTGGAGATACTGTTGTGGAGTGTTAGTGGAATCCATGGATGTGAATTGAAAACTGTTAAAGGAATAAATTCTCTGGCAGTGTTGTGTCATCCCAATGGTGTTTATGGAACTTTTCTGCTTCCAGGGTAACCTGATTTCTGTTTTATGCTGAAAATAATGATTTTTATTATTTTTTTAAGCCAACCAGGCTGATCAGTTGACACACAATAAATTTCTCGTTCCACATTTTAACTGTACAACCACTTATTAAGAAATATCCAAGGATTTACCTGTTCTTTCAGAGACTGGAAGCAGGTGACCTTTGTTTTAGATGATCAAAAATGGCATTGTTGTCAAGCCTGGATTTTCATCCGAACCCAGACTGTGCAAACAAAAACAAAACTAAATGAGAGAAGAGGGCAAGGAATTGGTAAAATCTACTTTTTTTTTGGAATGGACAAAGTCTGAGGGCAGATCCCAAGCAGGGTTGTGGTGGTGTGAGCAGGAGAAAGACGTGTTGTTATTTTCTTGGAGGCTTCAACCCTGGGTGAAGAGATGCTCAGCCTGTTACTCACAGAGAAAATGCCAGTGGAGATGAGTTATGTTTCACTCAGCCCCGAAGCTGTACTGGAGAATGAATCAATTCTGAGCTGCAGAAGTGTAAGAAAAGCACACAATATTTATGTGGTGTCAGGTTTATGCCCTTGAAAGTGCAGCTCCCAGGACTGGGGGCTGAGGGGCTGCCCAGATTTCAGGGAAGATCTATGGATGGAGCCCAGCTGAACACAGGCAGCTCCTACCACACAAAATCCTTGTTCCCTGATGAAGTCAGTGCTATTTATCTTTCCTGGGTTACAATCAAATCAAGAGGAAACTGCCAAGGGAAAATAGGCAGCCTTATTTTTTTTTTTTTTAAAATCTTTTAACCCATTTTAGATTTTGTTAATAAAATACTTTTCGAGTGTTGATCTTGCATGGGTGTTAGGAACTCTATTTATTTTTCTGAGCAATGATTTAATACTTTTTGATGAGCCCATATTGCACATGGATGCTTTACATTCGAGCTCCTCTTTTCAGCACACTTGACCACCACCCTGATGATACAGAATGGCAGATTTTAGGATAACATTGTTGGGAAATGGTCTTCAGGGATAATTTTGGATTTTTTTTTTCCTTAAAATAGCCTGACAACACAGCCTGACAGTCTTTATGTCTGTATAGAACAAGCTTTCCCATAATTTTCAAAGATTGGGTAGGTTTCTGGGGCTGGTTTTTGATGGAAATCAATA
Organism: Drymodes brunneopygia; assembly: GCA_013400955.1. NCBI lineage: Eukaryota > Metazoa > Chordata > Aves > Passeriformes > Petroicidae > Drymodes > Drymodes brunneopygia. The sequence goes on from VZTZ01017378.1 coordinate 54,047, forward strand.
TAAATAAATATTTTACTCTAAATGCAACACATTTAAAAGTTTGTGCATGCCTGGGGAATGTAGATTTTATTTTTGAGGTGTCACTGACACCTGAGTTTCGGTGCCCACAAAGAAATGGCCTTGGGTTCTGCCATCCTTAATTCCTGTCCCACTCACTTGTGGTTGCCTTAAATTCTGTGATTCTGAAATTCTGCTTTATATCCAATTTTCTGTTGCTGAGCTTTCTCACTGTTGAACAGGCAAGTGTGAGGCTGAAATCCAGGTGGGATTCAGGAGCTGGTGTGCAACTCCCACTTGTTCCTCCTGAAATATTTATCCACACTCCTGGACTTTTTTCACCCCTGGGGTTTATTTGTTTTAGGGACCTTCTGGGGAATGAGGGATTCATGCCTTGTCTCAGCTAGAAAGGGATTTTAAACCCACATCACCCCTTTTTGAGCCAATTAACAGCTCAAGAAGACAAATCTGCTGCCTCTTCCTCCAGAAGCCCCTGCACCCACAGCTGGGAGCTGGCCCAGGGATGGAGGGCAGGCACAATTCCAGCTGTTTGAAGGGAGTTCAGTCCCTGCTCCCCTGGCTGCTGTTCAGCCAGCGATGTCAAACCTGTGTCAGCACTCCTGTTTGCTCCGTGTTTTTCAGGCATTTAATTATTTCCATCTATTTTAGGAGACCTCCTGCACGTCTGGCCCTTGCAGCTGACGTGTAACTGCCTCTCCTTTGGTAAATTTAAACAGATGCATTATCTGATGAAGTGCTTTTTGTGATTTAGAAGCAGCGGCGGGAGTGAGCGCGGCGATCGATCAATATTGATTATCACAGCTTTTCCTGGCCTGGAGAGAAGTGTGCTGCAAGGAGGGACTGCAGGGCTCCAGGGCTGCTGAAATCCCTGGGAGAAATCAAAGTGAGGGTAATTAATGCTGCTGGCACGAGCATTAATTGTGGACTGGTGATGATGTGGCCATTAAAAGGAGCGTGCAGCCTCTCCCATGGTGTGCTGCACTGAGAGTGTGGATGTAGATTTGGCTGGATGGAGTTTGATGAATTATCCACCTCGGTCCTGCCACTGATATTTTTCTAAACCTCATTAAGCACAAAGTGGTGGCAGAGCCCCGGGTTTTGCCTGCTGCTCGTGGGCCACTCAGCACACGAATTCCTGAGCCAAAGTGTGTTTTCTCTCCAGCTATGCAGGAGGAGCAATCGAGGCTCCTGAGTACTGCATGCAATAAAGATCTGAGTTAAAATGAAATGCTGTTACCTCAGCCTTCCCAGGGAAAGCAACACTCGATGGATCCTGCAGAGCTTGGGATATGAGGGGGGGAAATTTTTCTGAAACAGCATTTGCTTCTATGTGTCCTTCAAGTCTGTCCCAGCCCAGCCTTTCCCTGCCTTGGGCTGGGGGAATAGCTGGGCATTCTGTGCCCCCTGGCCTGGGATGAACTCGCCTTTTCTGCTCTGTTTTGTGCAGGGTCCAGCCACAGAGGCAGGTACAGAGCTCTTGTAAAGCATCCTCTGAGCTCTGGTGGCTCTTGTGTATAAAAATCTCTGAGCAGAATGGGGTTAGCACGTGGTGGTGACAGCCTCCCTCTTCTCCGTATCTCCCTTTTGAAACAGTAAAAGCTCGTTTGTGCCTTTAAAAATAATAACTTCCATAGATTGCAGCCTCCACTGCATGCCAGCCTGTGTGCCTGCAGTATCTGAACACTCTTTTCTTCCACAGACTTAACATAAAACTCTTCTGATTTGTTGTAAATGCCCTGAAAAAAATCCTGCTTTGAGTGGGTTTAAGGTGCCCCTGTTGCTCTTTAATCCAGTAATCCTTGTACCTGCAGCTCCCAGGGCAAAGCTCCTGGGATGCTGAATAAATGCAATGACATCCCTTGGCTGGGCACCAGCCTGGGGGGAAGGTTCAGCTCTGCCTCTGGAATGAGGGGATCCTAAACCTGCAGAGCTGTTTTGGGAGCTGCTCTGCCTGGAGGGGTTGCAAACTCAAAAGTGGGAGAAGGTTTTAAGCCCTGAGTGTTCCCACTTTTGGGGTGCAACCTCTACAGCTGGGTGATGATGGGGCCACTTGGGGACCGCTCTGTGGGTCCCTGTGACCTGCTCCTGCTGGTGCTTTGGGTGGGAGGTGCTCAGGAGGCATCCCTGGCACCAGCAGGCTGCAATTAGTTACTTGTAGGAGTCCTCCAGCAATCTTGCTTTCATCCACGGCCAATGGTAATATTCCAAAGTGGAAATGCAGAAATAACTTGGAGCTCAAAGCAGCTTTTGTTCACTCGCTGATAGAGAAACTTCCTTTTTCTCCTGACACACTGCAGCCACTGAGCAGGAGTTATATTTTTATTTCCCCTACAATAAATCTTCTTTTTTGAGTATCTACATCAGCTGAGCTCGTGGTGGTTTACAGGTACCCTCCAAAAGGCCAAGAGGTTGCAAAAAGGAAAGCTGTGCACACTTGTCTCAGACCTTTGCCTCTTTAAGATGAAGCCAGTGGGGTTGAGCTCTGTCCACCCACAAACAATGATAGTTCTGCAGCAATAAAACTTGTTGCTGATATGAAAAATTATCTCATCAGCTTTTCCTAAAGTAACGTCTGGAGACAAAATCCTGACTCACACAACAGCTGAGGCTTTGTGTTCTGTGTTTGAATGAACTCCAAAGTTCTAAGGTGGAATTTATTGGTATTTTTAGTGTTGCTTTATCAAAATGCTTGTCCCCAGCTAGCTAGTGGTTGCTCAATCTGCATTTGAAACCTCTTAATGGCTTGATACTATCAAATTTATTTAATGATTCTTTGTTTGCATATCAAAGACAAAGACTGCACTTCGTGCTTGCAAAGCCAGATCTGATCTTGAATCTGGTGTTAATTCTTTGATCTGGGTGTAAAACAACAAACCACAGCATTTTCATTAAGATAAGCCAGTGATACCATATCCTGAGAAAATGAGATTTTACTGCCTGATCTTCTGCGGGGGTTGGTGAACATGAGACCTGTTCATGTAGAGCAGGGAAAGGTCAGAGACACGACAAGGCTGATTATGGAAGGGCACATTCACCACTTGAGAAAACAACCTGGGGAGCAGAGCTGCCCCTGTGTGCAACCTCACCCATGGGGATGGAGGGGACACCGCAGTGACCACCCCGGGCAGGGAGCTGGGGATGGGCACAGGTGAAAGGGAGGGTGAGTAAAGCATTTCCAGTCCCATGGGTCATTTAAAAATTGGTTGAACCTCCTAAAGCACCCCAAATCTGACTTGCTGCAGTGTTTAGGAAGAATTAGGGTTTAAAAATCCTCTTGGTTTGGTCCTCCTGACGAGGAGATCTGCACAAGGGGGGAAAGGAAGGAGTAGAAGCAATGCATGGGTGCGATCCAAGTCGTGTCTCACAGCACAGAGCTTGCAGACAAGACCTTTCCCCCTCTCCTTAAGCGAGGCCTTTAGCAGGTATTGGATTTTTCCCGACCATTAGCTTAACTCTGCACGGCCATTCATAACCCTGCTCTGAGGGAGAAGCCTATAAATGCTTTCAGCATCTGAAGAAAGGCCCGTGATTACCCCAGAGCTGCTGTAATTCCTTCTGCAATATTTGCCCTGCTGGCAGAAGCCACAGATCCTGGATCCGCGCTGCTCCAGCGCCCCGTGGTACCCAAATTGTGACTGATGAATGGTGAGGAGGTGATCAGCAGCACGGCACAGAGGGAGGAAACCTTCAATTGCTGTCATCCTGTGCCCCCCTGGGCGAGCAGGACGGGCCAGGAGGGGTTTTTAAGAAGGGTTTCTTTGAAGTTTTGTGTGAACGGCTGCAGACAAAGGGCAGGATGTGCCCGTCAGGCTGAGGCTGCGGGGTGGGATGGCAGGCTGGGAGGAAGCTGAAGTCTGGCAGCCGAGACTGAGCGGTTTCTTACTGCTGGTTGAAAATCCTTTGTAAATGTGATTACATTTTATTTTGCTGCAGTAATGGCTGTGGATGGAGCCTGCAGGAGCAATAAACCCCCTGCCACTTGGGAGCCGGGCAGGGATGGAGCTGCTGGGATGCATTTGCCTAATGGCAGCAAATGGGGCGCTGCCCTTCCCTGGCAGCTGCCAGAGGGCTGGAATTCCTTCCACTTCCCTCAGCCTTTGGGGCTGTCTCAGATGCCTTTGGGGATGATGGATCCTCCACAGGAATAGGGCACAGACTGCATTCACAGCCCAGGCTCCTTGCCCAGACCTCGGCGAGCCATTAAGGAGCTTTTCTCCTGGAAGGCTGGGAAATGCCAGAAGTGGATGTGGATGTTGAAGCCCTGACTTTTGAGAGCCAGATTCATAATTGCCTTTTTTTTTTACCCATAGTCTGAAGTTCACAATCAGTTCTTTTCCTAGGCCATGCCTCAGCAAAAACTTTCTTCATTCCAAAACGTTCAAAAAGGGAAGTTCAGATTCAAATTTTGGGACTGAGCTGCAATTTCTCCAGAAATGCTGCAATTATCTTCCGTTTTTGTCAGACTATTGAGTTCTGCTTTTCCAAAAAGCCTATTTTTGACATAATGCTGGTATTTCATGAGCTTAAAGTGCATTTGGCAAGCCTAAGGATGCTGCATTCATTGTTATTTCAGAGCCAGCAGAGGAGAGGAGATGCCTGCATTAACAAGGGAGTGGGACAGTTTGCCATTTGAGGCTTGCTTAAACTGATCAATGATGGGGGATTATGAGCAAGTTTTGCCCAAAGGCTGAGGATTTCATTGGAACACTTGCAAATGATATTAAAGTGAGACCTCCAACAATGCTCTTGATGAAATTTAACCTTTCTTAACTAAGGAGCTGTGATGTATGTCATCCCAGAGATCCCTTGGATGCCAAGAAGCTGATTTCTGCAGCCTGGACAGGAGATCAGGTCCCTGCCATACACCAGCATGGCTCTGCTCACATAAACTGGGAGTTTCCATCTGTTCTGCTCTGCTGATGTGATTTTTCTTGCAAATGCCTCTGGGTACTGAAAATCCAGCCCTTCCTTCCCTTTCACACCAGTCAGCTTGGACAGGCCTGAAAGCATTCCTGTGTTTCTCTGAGCAAACTGCAACAGAGATGTGCCTCCAGCAGGTGCTTGTGGGCTGCTTTTATTGTCAGGATGTGGCTTCTGCTGGGAAGGTGTGCAAGGTGCTGGAGAGAAGGGAGGGGAGAGAGGGAGCCATGGAAAGGCAGGAGAAAGTTTCTTCCATCTCCATCCTCTTGGGCCACCTTTATTTCCCATCATTCTTATAAAGTTCTTGTAACAAAATTAAGGAAATGGTATCTTGGCTAATCAAAGAGAAGGAAGGGGGGATGTGTAGGCTGAGTGACCTCCCAGGGCTGTGTAGGAGGCTGATGTCAGATGGCAGCCAAGCTCAGTATTTCTAGCATTTGTTTATTTCTGCTTTATGTTCTGGGCTCTTTTGTCTTTTTGGTTTTTTATTTTTTTTTCTTTGTTTTTTTTCCTTGTTAATCACCCCCAGAGGAGAAAGGAGAGGTCTGACACATCATTTGAAGGCTCCCTGAGAGCTCTGCAGGAGCAGCTCCAGCAGAGCAGGTGCAGCCTCAGCTGCAGGTGTTGGGGAGGAACCTCCCACCCCAGATGGCAGAGAGATTGTTCCCTTCTCTCTTTGCTCCTGATCTCACCTGATCCAGCTGGAGAAGCTGATGCCACCTGGCAGTGACAGCCACCACGGTCCTGTGTCACTCAGGGGTGGCTGAGCACTGGTGCTGGGAGCAGCTTCTGAGAGAAATTCTTGTCCCAGAAATTTGTGTGTTGTTTCCCCCCACCCTGTTTTAAAATACAATTCCTTTGGGAACAATTCCATACCCACAGAAAGGAGGCTGGCTCCTGGTTTAAAGCTGAGGTTGCCCCTAATCTTTTCTCCAGTGAGATTTGAAGTGTTTTGAGAATACTAGAAACATAAGATCTTTTTAGTGAAGAAATCTTTCCTCTGGCCATTTTGCTCTGAAATCCTTCTAAAATGATTGAAAAGCCTCCCTCAGAGTGCTGTTTCATCTTTGCCTCTCTTTTGTGTCTCCTTCTTATTTATGGAAGCAGCTTTACTTCCTCAATAAACAAGAGCTACATTTTTTCTTGATTTCATCAGGCTGCCAGCATGAGCTGCTCAGGACTCAGCTCTGATCTGCTGCAGACTCCACCAGGAACAGCAATCAAGTCAAAGGGGTGAGGTGTAGATCTAATGGCAATGTGGCCACAGGCATCTGGGAAGAGATTTGCTATCAAATATAAAAAAAAAAAAGTTGAAATACGATAAACTCTCTGGGATTAAAGTGAAATGACAGGAAGGATTTCTGACAAATACAGATATTTTTTAGCTGCATCTCCCCAAATCCAGCTCTGATTTTCAGACAGCAAAGCTTTCAGACCTTCAAACTCAGAAGTGAGGCCAACTTGAAAGCCACTGGAATAACTCCTGAGTTTGTAACAATCATCCTTGGAAGTGTTCAAGGCCAGGATGAAGGGGTTTGGAGCAACCTGGGATAGGGGAAGGTGTTCCTGCCCATGGCAGGGGTGGAACTGGGTGAGCTTTAAGGTCCATTCCAAAGCAGATCATTTTTGAATTCCATGAGCTGCTGTCAGGACTGAGCCCTGATGCCCAGGTGCAGATGAACTCCAGTCCCTTTACCTGTGTAGTCACCTGAGTTTACCTGTGGTTCATCCCCATTTGAAACCTAAACCCAGCAGAAAACACTGGAGGAATGTGGGAAAATTTTAGGCCACCAGAATTTAAGGTTGGTTTTTTTGGTTTTTTTTTTTTGGTAGGCGACATGAATACATAGAANGGGGGGGGCTTTGGGGAGTTTTTTGTTTTTTGGTTTTTGTTTTTTTTCCCTGCATTTCTCTCTAAGGAGGCAGCAAAATCCAGCCCCCTGTGTCACTCTTCACTCCACCTTGTTGCCCAAGTGGGAATTTTCAGCAGCAGAGAGCAGAAATCCCCACCTTTGCCCTGCAGAACTCTGAGAGCTCTTCCCACATGAGGTGTCCTGGCTGAGGACTTTGGCCAGGAAGGATCAGTTGGTTCTCTCATAAACGTGGGCAATGATTCCCTTTGAATTACCTCATGAATTTTACAAGGTTGAGAAACACCAAACCCACCATTTTTTATAGAATCTAACAGATTCCTCCCCCTTCCTTTCTAACACTGATATGTCACATCAGCCTGTCTGCTGGCATCCCTTCCCAGGTGCAGAGCCAGATCAGCAGAGCTCCATTTCCTTCAGTGGGAGGATGCCAGGTGATGCAGAGAGGGCCTGGCTCCCTCATCTGAGCTGCAGCTATCATGCTTAGCTAAGCTTATTGGCAATTTTGGCCTGAAGATTTTGTGAGAATCAGTTTTCTCACACTGTTCGGGTGTTTCTTGTTCCAGGATGGGCTGGAAATATCCCACAGCAGATGTGCTGGTGGCTCAAATTACACTTGCATTCCGAGTCTGGCCTGACCTTGAAAGAGGCAAACATAAAACGATAAAATCACAGGATGGTTTGGGGTGGAAGGGACTTTAAAGACCATCTCATTCCACCCTGTGCCATGAGCAGGGACACCTTCTACTATCCCAGGCTGCTCAGAGCTCAATCCAACCTGGCCCTGAACATTTCCAGGGATGGAGCATCTGCCACCTCTCTGGACAACATCAGCTGGGCTGGCTATCAGCATTAACAACAGGAAAATCTATTTAAATTAAGAAGAAAGGTTGTTTCTCTGCCCTCATTTCCCATCTCTTTCATGTGATATTAACTCTTGAACCCTGCTGCTCTGGTTTATATCCCACTCCCCCCATGGGTGGTGGTCCTGAGTTAGCAGAGCTCCCCTGTCCTGTTTTCCCCTCCACTCCACTTTGCTGTGCTCAGTGATATCCCACATTGTTAATCCTTGCTAATTACTGTTGGACTATTTAAAATCAGTTTATCCTTTTTTTTTTTTTTTTGGCCAGCCAGGACAAGGGCTGCCTAATTTCCATCCTGTGGGTTATGGGATTGCAGTGCAAAGTTTCTGCCTGGCTGGGCTTGCCCTGAGTTCTGTAATCACGAGTGAAAAACCAGCCCTGTTTGATCCGGGATTTTTGGTGTGTGTTCCATAAAACACACGAGGAGAGTTCCAAGGAAGGGCTCCTCAGAACAGTCATGATTTGGGGTTTGGGAAGTGCTGCTGGCTGTAGGAAGGGTTCCCTTGTGCAGATGTAATGTAAAGCACATTGGGGTCTGCTCGTGTTTAACAGTGAGTTTGCCAATAATGAAAAACACACGTGGCCAGCACACAGTCATGGTTAACTGCTGGAGCTGCAAGGCCTCATTTGTTCTCTATGCACAATTACCATTTCAGAAGATTTAAAGCTTTGTTTTTCTTCTTCTTCTTTTTTTTTTTTCTTTTAACCTGTACTATCGGAAAGCTCAGCTATTCCAGAAAAATCTGTTCTTTTAATGTCTCACAGTACTCATGGATCAACTTTTCCTGGTTTTATAAGGGTTGTTATCACTCCCCTATATAACATTTGTAAATGTAAATGGGACAGAATATCTGATATGACAATATGGTGATAAAATATTTACTTTTAATGTAGCATGTTTACTATTAGATATCAAAACATTTTATTTAAAAAAAAAGCAGCAAACTTCTCCTTTCAATATAGAGAAACAAGCCAGAAAGTTTAAATTATTTATGCCAAACCCATTACCAGCTCAGTGGCAGAATCAGAAACTGATGCTAGTTTTATTATGTTTGCCAACTCTGTGCAATGCTCAGAATATTTCAGTTAATGAAACATAAACCAATAAATAATAAACCATTAGTGAGTCCTAGGCCTGCCCTGGGATTTCAGTGGGAAGAGACTCAGGCTGTTATTGTGAATTGCAGCAGCTGCTCCACAAACATGAGCTGTCCTGGGATACCTGCCTGAAGTTTGGTGCCCCTTCCTTGTCACTGGAGCACAATTTATTTAATCCATGAAAAGCCATTTGCAAATAGTCCCTCAAGCAGTTTTGCTCCTAAATGATTGCATTTTTCTGCGTTTTTGATTGATGTGTTTATAACTTTTCTCCAGTTCTTCAGGTGATCTCATGGGTGATCAAACAAATGGTTGAAATCCCCTTTTTCTTAACACCCTGTTGTGTTGTTTGCTGAGTCTAATCCAGATCACTCTTTAGTGCTTTTGTATTTGGGCTTTCTTGGGTTGTAGAATCATGGAATTGTTTGGTTAGAAGGGAATTTAAAGCCCATCCAGTCCCTCCCCTGCCATGGGCAGGGACACCTTCCACTGTCCCAGGCTGCCCCAAGCCCCAATGTCCAGCCTGGCCTTGGGCACTGCCAGGGATCCAGGGGCAGCCACAGCTTCTCTGGGCACCCTGTGCCAGGGCCTCCCCACCCTCCCAGGGAGCAATTCCTTCCCAATATCCCATCTAACCCTCTCCTCTGGCAGTTTGAATCCATTCTCCCTTGTCCTGTCACTCCATCCCTTGTCCAAAGTCTCTCTCCATCTTTCTTGTCAGCTCCTCCAGGTACTGGAAGGCCTTGATTATGTCACTCTGAAGCCAGGGTGACAAATCCTTCACCAGGCTGAACAATCCCAAATCTCCCAGCCTTTCCTCATGTTTTCCATCCCTCTGATCAACCTGGTGGCCTCCCCTGGACACGTCCCCTTTCTCCTCCATCCCAGATTTGGGGTGGGTGACAGCCCAGTGCCCACCTGGGATCCTTCCCTGGGCACTGGGAATGTCCTGCAGAGCCACGCTGGGGCTGTGCCAGCAGCAAGGGCAGGGCAGGCAAAGCCAGGCCTGCTCCCAGTCCCATTTGCCAGCATCCTCCCTCTACTCCAGCTTTTATGGGCCCAGAAATGTGATCAGGCTTCCCTTGCAGCCTGGCAGTCAGCAAGGAACAGATTCCATCTTTACATCTGCTCAGAAAAGCACATTATCCCGTGCTCCAGCAGCACAGCCAATGCACCCATGGCATGCAGGAGCTGTGCCTGAGAGGCAGAAATGTGCTGTGCTCCAAGAAATGTGGCTGTGCCTCGGTTGAAAGGCATGTTTTCCATTCCTGTCATCCTGAGGTTTCCTTTACATTGTATGCAGCAGCTCTTAGCTCATAATTGCAGGTCAGCAGTTATTTAAGGCAGCCCAGCCTGTTTCTTTTTTACCTAAAATAACTTCAGAAGGTGCATTTATCCCCCGAGAATGGGTGGGATTGTGTTGCAAGTGCAGCCCTGAATAACTCCGCTGAAACACACAGGAGAGCCCTGCAGGGCCGCTGTAATCGAAGAATAAACTCTCAGTAACCTCCCCAGAGCCACCTTCCCTGCGAGCTGCTGGGAAAGGCCAGGGCTGCTCTCTGCCCACAGCCTCCCTAAAAACCAGGAGAAGATGTTTTGTGGCAGCTTGGTGCAGCTGCAGCTGTGAAAGGGCAGCAAAATTCCAAGTCCTGGTCGCTGTTCTTGCAGCAAAACATTTGTTTCCACCCCACCCGTGATTGATTTTATTTCCTTAGTAGAAGAACCATTCCCTGCGTAATTCCAACCACATGTGAGATTTTTTTTTTTTTCCATAACAGTTTCTGCAAACATCCCCTGAAACACCCACAATAATTTTCATGCCTGCTTCTGAATTGGGGCTTTTACATCTTACAAAATGCCACTTCCATCTGCTTTAGTGCTTGGAATTCAATTTATGGCTGGAGCATGGATCTCACATTTGTCTGCCTGGCATGGAAATCCTGCCAGGCTTTTTCCTTGGGCTGCCCTTCAGTGACCACCATGGGAGGGAAGGAAGGAAGGAAGGAAGGAAGGAAAAACAGCTTTTCAGTGCTGGTCTTCTGCTTTTCCTAATTTCCCAGGGCTCCCCACCGCAGCCATGTGGTGTCCTTATCTTCCACAAATCCACAAAAAAGTAGTTTTATGGGCTTTGATGCTCTTCCCACAGAGGAGGAATTGTAAAAGCTGAGAAAACTAGCTTGGATAGATGGGAGAAATCCACGAGGGCAGGATCAGGGTGGGGCTGGATGGACCTGGCTGAGCTTTATGGACAATTGTCATTGCCTTTCATGAGCTGGGTCAGGGATTTCTGGAGTGACAGGGTAAGGGGGAATGGCTTCAAACTGCCAGAGGGCAGGGTTAGATGGGATTTTGGGAAGGAATTGTTTCCTGGGAGGGTGGGCAGGCCCTGGCACAGGGTGCCCAGAGAAGCTGTGGCTGCCCCTGGATCCCTGGCAGTGCCCAAGGCCGGGTTGGACACTGGGGCTGGGAGCCACCTGGGACAGTGGAAGGTGTCCCTGCCCATGGCAGGGGGTGGAACAAGATGTTTGAGTCCCTTCTAACTCAAACCATCCTGTGATTCTGTGATTCGTGTCAGGCTCCCCAGGCAGAGATTTCCCAGCTCTGCTGCTCTCCTGGCTCAGCAGCAAATCCCAAAGGCAGATGTGAGATCTGCCTTTCCCCTTCAGGATTTCACACCTTGCTGCAGCGTGGGCAGGGAGGACAAATTGGCCATTTCACGCTGTGCTGCACCTCAAAGGCTGCTCAGCTGAGCATCCAGGTGTGCTGGCATGGCCTGGAGTGCACCTCTGCTGTGTTATCAGCCTGGAATGCACCTCTGCTCTGTCATCAGCCCTGCTGTGCATGTCCTGTGTGTGCCCAGCTCTGGGAACCACGAGGTGGAGGAGCCACAGGAATGGAAAGTTCCCTGAGGTGTCCTGGGAGAGCTGCTGGGCACAGCATTAAAAAAAAAATCCATCAACAAATGATTTCTACCTTTGTGCTGCAGTCTCTCTAATAAAAAAGTTATTTTTTCCCCCCTAATAAACACTTTACACTTCTCTTTGGTATGGTCATAGATGGAAAGGAAGCTCTGGGAAATATTTTCGTTTCTTTGGTTGCAAAGGAAGGCACTGAAAGAATTGTTTTCTCTTCTTAATGCATTTATGGCATGAAACACAAAATTCGGAAGGGAATAAGGCAAAAATCAATTGTAAAACCTTTTGAAATGATATTTATAATTCCAGAGGGCTAAATAGGCTGGGACTTAGCAGATGTTTCTTTTCTTAGGCAGCAGAAAAGCACTGGAAAGGAAACCCAAACTCTTCAAAACTTGATTTTCATAACAGGGTAGTCTGACTATCATCTGCTAAAACCAGACTTGTTTTGTTGTTATTGTTGTTGTTGTTTTTTAACAGGAAATAATGTGACACTGGATCTGGTTTTAACAATGCACAGTTTTACAAATAATTTTTCTCCTCAACAAAAGGAGAGTTGAGACTCAAGACAACACATTCCCACAAAACCCAAAGGCTGGACCTTGCTAAATCACAGCTCTTTGGGTTTTAAATCACCTCCTTGATGAGGATAGAGCATTCTATTGGGAAATATTTCACCAGAGCTGACCTTGGAGGTGATGTGGTCAGAGGGAAAAGATGCAGTGAGGCAGGGGGAGGTGGCAGGGTATTGTTATCCCTGGGAGTTTTCATGTGAATAGTCCCAGTGAGGAATTAAAAAATAGGATTTGCAAGAGTGGGGATAAATCAGCCCCTCCCCTGCCCACATTTCCCTCCTATAAACTGTGAAGTGCTGGTCCTGCTGCAGTGGCCCCCTTGCCCCCTTCCTTCCTGCACTGCAGCTGTCACAGGGCTGCTCTTGGCAGAGAACACCCCAGATTGGGAGCATTTTATACTTTTAAGTAATTGAAGGCGTCTGCCCAGCCAGGTAATCAATGAACTATGTAAATGCCAAGACTAAAATGAAATGGTTAATTGAATTTAATTTCCCTGGGCTGCTGCCTCTGCATTCTCCCAGGGTGCTGCCCTAGGACAGGCAGCCCTTTCAGGAACAGAGAGGGTCTTTGCATCCAGTGGAGCAGCAAGAAACCCATTAAAATCCCTGGGAGTCTTTCCATGCTGTTTACCAGGTTTGGCTCATCCCATTTATGAGCTCTAGGGAAGAGTGTTGCTCTTGGCCCTTCCTGCAGGGGCCCCTCTCAGGGGTCAGCACCTCATCCCCCGTGCCTGACTGGGGGGATGTTCCCTTGGAAGGAATTTCAGTGCAGGCAAGAGGCCAGAACACTTTTTCTCAGGTGATTTTATCCCTCCTGAGAGGCACGTGCTGGGCAGCTGTGATTTACTGCCAAAGGAGCTGGCACTGCACATAAAACACCCAAGGTTGAACTAAAACAATTCTCACAGCTGGTCTTTCTGAGGCAGGGCTCCTGTTTGCTGCCAGCTCGGGGTAATTCTGATGACAAATTGGTGTGAATTTGTGCATGCTGAAACCTCCCCACGCCCCAGCACAGCCCAGGAGCAGCTCAGAACAACATTGGAGTGGCCTGAGAGCAGAACCAGCACTCCCAGCAGTGATTTATCACAAATCATTGGTGATCTGGAGGTGAAGGAGAGTGAGACTTCAGCTTGGGGATGCTCTGATGTTTGTGCCAGCACTTCCCAAGGGATGCTCAGCATTATCCAAAGGTTGCCTCTGGAGCTGCTGTCCCTGGGGACACTGGAGGGTCACAGCTGCTCTGACATTTGTGCCTCTACTTGAGGTTTGTTGTGCACAGCCTTCAAAAGATTTTTGTTCTTTCTGGACTTCAGATTTTTGGTAGTGGAGTTCTCCATCTGTCCAGAAGTAATAAAAGTGTGATCTTTCCCTCCCCTGGCCTCCTCTGGAGCATCTTTGATGTGTTTGGGCAGGAAAGCATTGAGCTGAAAGAGCAGCAGGGCCTGTCCTGGTTGTTCTTGTGCTTTCATGTCCTCAGCTGCTTTTCGTGGGCTCTCTGGCCCTCCCACACACTCCCTGCTCTGTTCCTGGTCCCTTTGATAATCCACACCCCCTGCTCTCTCTCATTCTTGCTCCCTGTCACTTTTCCTTCCTCACTCTCCCCATTGTCACTGGATATCCATGGCCCAAATCCTTCTCCCCCCAGCAGTCAGGTTTTTAGGGATTTACTGCTCTGCTCATCATTTCCCTTCGCTTCAAATCTGGCTTTTTAAAATAGCCTATTGCATCAGGCTTTTGGCCAAAAATTCTATGATGACCTGGAGCTGTAAGGTCCACATGGACACATTCAGCCCTAGATTTTGGTGATTCCCCAGTCTGGGAGTGCTGAAGATTTTCTTTACTCAGAGTGTGCCCAGAGAAGCTGTGGCTGCCCCTGGATCCCTGGTAGTGCCCAAGGCCAGGCTGGATGGGGCTTGGAGCAGCCTGGGACAGTGGAAGGTGTCCCTGCCCATGGCAGAGGTGGCACTGGATGGGCTTTGAGTCCCTTCCAACCCAAACCATTCCAGGATTCTTTCATCTTAAGGCTTTGTTGTGCTTCCCTATAAAGATAGGAGCACCCTGCCAACTCCAGCCTGAGGGACAGAGCGTGCTGGGGGAGCATTAGGAGGTGGATTTTGGGGATTAACTGGTTGGAATGTTTGGTTTTGGCTTGCTCAGGCTGCCAGGTGAGTGGAAGGGAGCCCATCTGCAGGGGTCTCACAGCCCCAGAGTGTCTTTGCTGTGCACAAAGCCTCCCAGCAGCACAGAGCAATGCACAGCTCGTCTTCAGCTCCCTTCCAGGAGCTCTGCATATTCAAAAATCCTCTGAAAAGCCACCTCCATCCCCACAGCTGCTCCTGTCAGCTCCTTCCAATTTATTTTCAGGCTCTACCACTGCAGGTTGCATCTGCTGGCTCCCCTTCCAGAAAGGATGAGCTCTAATTGCTCAAATTTCTTCTGAGTCTGTCTCTCAAAAGGCTGAGTGAGCCACAACTTCTCCAGTCTCTGCAGCCTCGAGCTCCCCACGGCCATCAGGTATGCAAAATGCATTTCCTCCTGCCAGAGGCTTGGAAATTCCTGTGCACCTGTTAGGATCTGGCTCTGGTGCACCTTTCATGGTGTTTCATGTGAGATCAGAGCTTTTCCGCCCTGTGATATAATTCTGACTGAATTAGGAAGCTTAGTTCTCAGCTTTTTTGTTAGACAAAATTGAAGTTGGTGACATTTCATGCTTTGAAAAGCTGCTCTGAAGAAGCTAAGGTATTATTAGGTGTTATTTGAAAAGCATTTAAATTGTCTCAGCTCCATTTTTCTCCCAGACTGCTGGGATGAGAACATCTGGCATCAGTGTTTCCTCTAATCTGGAATACCCAAGGTCCTGCCTGCAGGACAGATGAGCAGTGGTGGGCAGAGTCCTCTCCAGGCTTTCCTTTCTGGGAGAATCAAAATGTTCTTGGCCTGTTTTGAGGTGGGATTATCCAGAAAAAAGCACAATTGCAGGGAGCATCATCATTAAGGAAGCATTAAATTGAAGCCTCTGCACTGCAGCTCCATTTTGTCTGGATCCATCAATGTGGATCTTCCCCAGCCCTAGCCCTTTGGCAGATTTGACACATTTCATCAGTTATTTTTTTATTTCCATATTCATCTGGTGATGGGTACATTGTCCCCTGGTGCTTCATTTATGCTTTTCTATTCCTGTGCAAAAATCCCACTGTTCTTGAGAATTAACCATATTTTTTAACCTACCTCTACCTCCTTTCCCCCCTCCCTCAAAACCCAGAGATCTTCAAAGGTGCAATTTTAGCTTTAACTTCATGTCTTAGCCTACAGAACCCATTGGTAGCTTTTTTTTTTCCAGTAAAATATTTCTGCTTCACTGGCCTCTCTGGTTGATTTTGAACACTATTTTCTGGTATGACACTTGCCTGAGTGCCAGTTTATGGCACACCTGAGTTGAATTGTCCTTTAATGAAGGATTTCATTCCTCTCTACAGGCTTTTGTGAACAGGCTCTCAGTGTTCAGTTCCCTTCTCTACCAGTCTGAATGGCCTCTGCTGGATTCTCATTCCCTTCTGCTCACTTGGCTGCAAATGCTTGGGAAAATGGTTGAATTTCTTTCAGTGCTTGCAGTTCTTTCCCTCAGAATGGACCATGCTGAGGCCTCTGAAGTCCCTGTTTGCTGTTCAGCAAAGAAGGGAGCAAAGTTTCCATGTTTAGCAAGTTATTGGCAGCACCAGGCATCCTCCACCTATGGAAAGCCCAGAGAAACGTGAGGGAAGCTGAAGTATGGGAAACCCCACTTGTAACTATTTTAAGGGCCTTGTGCCTGGAAGAATGACTGACTTGCTCACTTCTTGGCTCTCCAGGTCTCTTGCATCTGAAGAAGAGCACATGAAAGCCCAGCTTTTGTTTGCTGGAGAGTTTTATTTTTGTCTGCATTTTATGCAAAGTGCTGTAGCCTCAGCCAGCCCATTGCTCAACGCTGCCTTTGGTTTTTAACAGGATAAATCCTTTTTCCCATGGCCTCTGGGGTGAATTAAAAGCCATCTCCTCAGGGTTTGGTTGGGTCTGGCTGAATTCTGCTGGCGTGGTCTCTTCCTGAGCTAGGAAATGGCACTGTGTTTTGAGAAAGAGCAATAAAGTGTCAGGGTCAATAAAGTGTCACCAGGCTGACAAACGCTGGCCTGGCTGTTCAGACAGCCTCAAGTCACACATCCTGACAGGTCTCAGACCAGGCAAGTCCAAATTTTCTGCCTAAATTGCTGCTTGTGGCCGAAAAGCCAGGCCAAGCTGCCTGGGCATCTCTGTTATCTTCCCCAGTGTCTGGGACTTGCCACCCATTTTCTGTGTTTTCACTTGTGTTTTGTTTCACATCTTGCACAGAAAGGGCTGTGTTTCATTTAATCTGGAATTTACCATTCATTTGCCTTCTGAAATTAATTGAACTGTTTTCCTGGAAAAACTGTAGCGTGTAGAAACTCTTGCTCTGTGACACATCACAGACTTCCATGTGCTTTGTTTGAAAAATTGGTACTAAAAAAACCATGCAAGTAATTGAAGGTAGCTGGGGCTGCAACTCCAGGTTGTGATGAGTGCAAGACTGAAATCCTCATCTCCACTTGTCGCTCCTGTTTGCAATTTGTATTTTTTCTTATTTGTAACATGAAAGCCACGCTCTTCTGCTGAGGGATGGATGCAACTGGAGTTGGTGGCATTGCTGGAGTGAAGGCAACATTCTCACCTTTTCTTGTTGATTCAAGCTGCAAGTCTTTTCCACTCTGAGGGATTACCACGAGTTTGGTTTTCCAGCCTTGCTAGGAAACGTCTTGTGTCCTTTGAAAATAGGAACATTCGAGTTGCAGTTGGCATGGGCTGAGAAAGCTTTTATTAATGAACCATCCTGGCTTTTCTGCTGTAACTTCCATGCCCTCGGGGCAGGAGCAGGATGTGACACTTGTGGACATCAGGCAGGGTGGGAGCCCAGCTCAGCTCCTCTGATAGATCAGCTCTAATTCAAAATGTGGCCACAAATCACAAAGGATCACCATGCCTGGTTGGGACAAAACTGGGAGTCAGGAGCTCCAACTGCTTTGTTTGTTGATAGGAAGAATTGCTGTAAATCTGCTTTAATAAAAAATAAAGACACATTTGTTCCAATAAGGAACACTTCATGCAGCTGAGCCATGAATAAAAGCGAAAAGGAATAGTGGAATTCGGTGCATGATGTTGTTTATAAAAATGGCCTTCACATTTCTGTGGTTTCTTCAACCTGGAAAAGCAAATTTGCCCATGTTTTCGTTTCCTAAGAGGAGATAAGAACCCCACTCCCTGGAAAAAGCTCAGTGAAAGGCTGAGCCTTGATGTGTGCTGGCTTATAAAGCACTGCTATATGTAAACCACAGAAATGGAATGTAATTGCAAACTCCATCCTATATATACAGTGCCCAGACAGTCTGGGCAGCTCTGCCCAAAGCAGGGATTTGTTCTGAGGGAGCCAAAGCTGTCTGGGTGTCTGGTCACCTCTCTCTGCCCCTTCCCTGCCTCCTCCTTGTGCCCCTGCCTCCTTCCTCATCCTTCCCCCACGCTTAGGGAAGAGCTGGTGTCTTCAAAATAAACAAGAGCTGAGTGCAGGGAGGATGATTTACTCACTTTGCAATACTCAACAGCATTTTTTCTCAGTCTATCAGAAATCCTGCTGTAAACTGTAAATTTTGGGGCATCAGGGTGGCAGCCCTGTATCTGCAGAGAGGTGTCAAAGAACCCACCCTACATCTTCCTCCTTGCCCCCACTGACACACACTCCAGCTTTTTCACATTTCTCCACTCTGAATCCAAGTTCTCCTCACTCCATTCAGTATTTGATGGCTGAGCAGTTGGTACAGTCCTTTTTATTTTGCCCTGGAATTGCCCCAAATGGGATCAATTGCCTGTTGTTGCTCCAGCCCTCAGAGCTGGTGTTAGGAAAGGAGTTGTTGTCTGCTCATCCCTCCTGTGTCCCCTCCAGTCCCCTCCTCTGGCCTTAGATCCCAATCCTTCCATCACTCTTCCTGAATGTTTGAAAGACAGGTTGAAAGACCAGCACTGGCCTTGGGGCCCAAACTCCTCTCACAGCATCACTCAGGCTGGAAAAACTCTCTGAGATCATCGAGACCAGCTGGAAAACCATGTCCCAAATGCCACATTCACACAGCTTTGGAACACTTTCAGGGATGGTGATGGGCAGTCAGTGGTTAATATTCATTTATCACTTTGCATTGCTCCTCCCATCCAGGGCCATTTGCTTGGGTCTGTCTGCATTGCTTGTCATGCAATTATTTGACTCCTGTTTATCAACAGAAAAAAATCTTCTTTTTTTTCTTTTTTTTTCTTTTCTTTCTTTTTTTTTTNCAAGTACAGATTTAACTTTGCTTTTTTTGTCTTTGTTTCCAACGTGCTGAAGCAGTGATTTGGACGAGCTGTGACCTCTGGAGGATTGTGGTCTTCACAAGGAGGTGCCTTGCACCAGCTCAGCTCCAGCCTGTGGCAGTCCCAGACAGGCCAGAGGACGGGGCCACCACTGACCCATTCCTGTGTGAAACCACATCCTCAGGGCTGTGTTTGTTTAACTGTGCAAACAGCACCCTGAGCTCAGTGCTGGGTACTCCAGGAATGCCTCGCTCCCTGCAGGGGCAGGATCTGGGCATCCTGCAGGCAAAGCACCTGGGGTGGATGGGCAGGGCTCAAAACCATCCCCTCTCCTGGGAAAGTGGTTTCTAGGGGAGGTTGTGCCCCAGTCCCACTGGCTGGGTTTGCCTCTGCTGGGATTTCTGCAGCAAATCCTGTGTTCTCTCCCCACCAGCTCCTGATCCTGGTGGATCTCCCAGGGCTGGGAGCTCCTGCAGCTCCACAGCTTTGGACAAAGCTCCTGCAGGCCACAGGAAAACACCCAGCCTTTAGCAGCTGATGGCTTGTGTCACCCTGCTTTTTGCAGTGTTCCATGTTTGTAATTTTGCAGCAGAAGTTCCCATGCATTTTCTATAAACACAGTCCTTGTTTTCCTAACTGGCCAGGATTGTTTTGAACTTTCAGATTGTTTTTCATTCCTTTCCCTTAAGGTGGAGAAAGATGATTGACCATGTCTTTATCCTGTAAACTTATAGAAGTGTTAACCCCTTTCACCAATCCATTATTATCTTTAGAAACAGATATAAATGAGAGAATAAAAAAGGGAGGGCCCTTTTGGGTGGTCCTGGTGATTCAACTACTGCTCTGAAGCCTGCGTGTTTCTGCTGTTGCCCGCAGTGCAACAGCTTGAACTGGATTTAAACCGGAGCAGATCTATAAATAAAAGACCCTCCAGTCCATTTCCAGGCCTGCCAGACTCACTGCATTTCCAAGGCAGCCATTGAAATAAACTCTGTATTTTGTGGGCATACACACTTACATTTTCACCTCAGCCATTTAGGATCACATGAGCCTTTAAAAGCTTTCCCAGGCTTCAATCCCCTGAGCTGATTATGCACAAATCTGATTTGGGTGCTGGCTCCCTTTCCTGTTATCATCCTAACCAATTTCTGCCACCCCTCCCATCTCTCCCATAGTTATGGAATCCAGATTTAAGGGAATTTGCCAGAATGTCCACGAAAACCTGTCTTGCTGAATCTGAAACTGATTCCAATAATAATTATTCCAATAATAATTGATCTTTCCAGCAAAGCTTCTGGTGCAAAAGTTGTGCTTTCACTTCGCCCAGCTACCAACACACATCCCAGTCACTTTATTCCTTTCCTGCTCTGTTTTATGTGTGCTTTTTTAAGCAATAACTGTATTTTATTACCCAAGAGCGAGCAGGGCTAGTCGTATTTCAGTAGAAGAGACAAACAGAAGTTCATTTACACTTGGCAAGCACAGAGATAAAGTGGGACTGTGAAAATCAGGTACTGAATTTTAGGCTGTAAAGTAACAAACGTTTAATGGCAGAGGTTTTTTTAATACAAGAAAAATTGCATATACTCCTCATATTCTCTGCTGGGGCTGTCAAAGTTTGGGGGAAAGTGCTACACAAGCACTTTTCCTCCTGGAGAACAAAAGAACTGCATAATCTTTCATTTCATTCTGACTTTTGTTTAGAGCTGCCATAATCCTCACCCCTGCCCACTGCCTTTAGGATTATTTCTGAGTGGCATTTCTCTCTTCCTTTATTTTGCAGGACTAACTGGAGCATCACCTGTGCTCCTGTTTTTGGGGGGCTGAGGTCCCAGACACGTGGTTGGGAGTGCTGCAGCACCACTCTGCAAGGTTGTCTTCTAAAACCTGCACATAAAGGATGTAAACTTTTTTTTTCTTCTTTCTTTCTCTATAAGCCTAGGGAGATTTAAAAGTCATTGGGAAAATGTCCAAAGAAAGAAATGAAGTGTTTAATAATGCTATTTTTGTCCTGGACTCTGCGAATTCCTCACGTCTTCCCCTCCTCCCCTCTCTCCTGATTTGCACCGTGGGATTAATAAAGTGATTCAAGTGCAGATTTTGAACCTGAAAGGTTGTTTCTTTCTTCTGCTGAGGTAGATCCCTGTCTTGGCCAAGCTGTGGCCTGACCTTGGATTCCAGCTCTGCAGCACCCAGGGGATTGGAGGGGCTGATGCTGGGCGTGCTGCCTGCCAAAACCAGGCTGGATTCAAAGGGAACCCTTTGATCCTCCACCCACAACACCTTGAATTTCTCCTTTGCTAATTCAGCATTGAAGGAAACGCCTCAGGAGAAAGGACAATCCCTGTTTACAGGGACCTGAGACAGACCAAGCCTCTCTGGTTCCCTTTCTCTCAGCATGTTTTTCCCTCCAGGCCTTCCCTGTAACAGCCTTGCCATGGCTGATGGAGAAATCTTTTTCCTCCATTCATTTCTTCTCATCTGGAACAATTTTTTAGCTTTCCTGCTTCACTGGCTCGTACATTTCCAAATGACGCCTGTTTTCTCCCTCGTGCCCATTAAATTCCCTCCCTTCCTCTGAGTATTAATTAAAAATATTAAAATTTAAAGCCTGATTTGTGATAATCTTTCAAAATCAGTGAGGGCTTTTGGGATTCTCTAGGTGATCACGTGTTAGAGACAGAAAAAATCTGCATTTTGATGCTGAGAGTTGCCCTGGCTGCTTTGCACTTGGGTGACTCCAGCCCGAGGCTCTCCCTGGGCCTTTGCTTTTTTTAGTCCAGGTGAGAAGGAAATGCAATAATTCCTTCAGTCCATTCCTCAACAGGATTAAGGGTGTATAAGATATTATAAATTAGCACTACTTGTACTTCATATTCTTCTTAAAACTAATTTGGGAAAGAATAAGACTTAAGTCTCCTGATTAAAGCTTAATTAAATATGAGAAATTACAGAGTTAGGAGAAAAGAAATGAGCCTCTTGTCTTTGTGAGTGCAGATGATCTAAAGTGTGCTTTATAAAATATTTCCATTACACTACTTTAACTGATGGATCTTCCAACATATTTAGAGGTAATTTTCTACCCTGGCATTGTCACCACCTGGATAATTAGGTATTTGGGAGAGAAATAAAGGGATTTTGTTTCCAGGGTAAAAGCATCATCCTTAAGTAATGCAGATACTTTTTGCCAAACTTATTCCAAATTGCCTTAGGAGCTGAAACTTCCTCTTTGAATATTGTTGGGAAAGCAATTAACTCTCAGAGGTGCAAGTAGAGGTATAAAGCATAGAAACCACGTTGTGAGCCAAAGTTTTAACAGGAGTTACACAGTGTTTCACCATTCCAGTCCATCTTTGCCCCAGAAAGTGTTTGCTTTTGATTTATCTTCATTTGGCTTCAGTTTTGCTCTAGAAAACCCAAACAAAATGATTTCATGTTTGTGTAATACTTTAAAACTCACCTATCCAAAAGCCACAAAACCCAAATAACTCTTTCCCCTCATTTTTATATTCTTTTTTTATGATGTGGTGAAGCACAAACTTACCAGAGGAAACACAAACAGCACATCCTACAGAGATGTCATTTGCCACGTTGTTTATCCTCGCTTAAAATGTGTTTTGGGGCTTGAATGGATTGAAACCATGGCCCAGGTGACAGCAGCTGCACCCAGAGCTCCCAGGGGGATGGCAGAGGTTTTTTTCCACCCCAGTAAGGAGGGTAGGGGGGCTCCAGCATCACTCCTTGGCTGTCACAGCCTCAGAGCCCCTCCAAACCCCACTCTGTCAGTCCTGCTCGATGCCTTCCCAGACTGCCTGAGCTTTGATCCTCTGCTTTTGTGACCTGGAGCTCGGGGATGTGGTGACAAATCCTGCCAAGCCCTCGGAGCTGCCAGGACAGCCAAGGGGGCTGCTCCTTTTATTCGCTGTGCAAATGTGATTGTTGAGCTTTGATTCCTCCCAAACCCGTTCTGTGCAGGAGCAGGAAGGGCAGAGCCTCCTCGAGAGGTGCTTTCTCCTGCATGTGAAGCAGCATCTGAAGGCCTGGGATCAGGGCAGCTCAATAATCAGGATTTCCTCTGCAGTTTGGGATCAAAGGCGTTGCTGCTCTCCAGCTGCTTCTCACAGAGCTGGCAATGCAGAGCTTGGCTTGAGGCAGAGCTGTCAGCTCTGTGTGTGCTGCTCAGCATCCCTGGCCAGCAGGGAATCAGCACTGGGAGCACTGGGAGGACTCCTGTTATTCCCAAAAAACCACGGACAGGTTGGCATTTCCCTGAGCAAAATCAGCGCTGCTTGGAGAGGCAGCAGAGCATCCTTGGGAGGGTGGGTTGGGGTGGTTTGTGCCTCCTGAGCCTCCTGGAACACCCCAGGGGGGTAAAAACAGGACTCAAAACTCACTGAAATTCAGTGGTGAGCATTTCTCTCTGAGTGTGTGTTGTATTGTTGGACACGAAANGGTGACAAGTGTGACTCCAACACACACCAGCAAAACCTCTCACATCAGCTCTGAGATGTGTGTGAGCTCCCTGTTAATTCCAGAGGCAACTACAACATTTAGGTGGTCAGCATCTACTTTAAAAAAATCAATCCTAATGATACTTGGTACATTTTTCCTAGATTAAACCATAAATTTAAATCCATTTATTTCCCTTCCCCCGCCCCCCGCACAAATAAATAAATAAAATAAAAATGGCATTTTAATTTTTAATGCTTTTAAGAAAAAGCATTTCTCAAGGAGTTGCAAGTGGAGATTTGTTACGTTTCATTTCAGATGATTTATGGCATGAACAAACTCGCTCCTGGTGAAAAATGAATCAGGTTTTTTCAGATCTCTACTGAGGCTTTGGAGGAGTTTTTAATTATATAAACGAGATACAGAGAGAGAAAAGTACATATGTGTTTTCAATGCTTGAGGAATGTTTTCTCTGAGTTCCACACACACTGCAGGGCTGCTCTGCTGAGCATTTGCAGCAGCACAGGTTTGTAAAAGCCTCAGGAAAACAGTTGCATAATTGTATTTACTGAAGTTCCCCATAAAGAGCAGTCTCCCTGCCTGAGAAAAACGTTTTCATTACAAAAGGTCTAAGTAAATACAGTCATGTTTCCAGAATTTATTACTTCTCAGGGAAAACATTTTATTAGGGGTTTTATTCCATTACAAATGTTGAATAGGAATTCTGGAGGAGTTGTGTTTGTTTTCTGAAGCGTGCTTAATTTAAGCTTCACCATTGGCCACGACTTCTTCATTACCATACTCAGTAATGGACTTGCATACATTAACATCCAGCTCTATGTCCCTAAGAAGATTTTCAGGGGGGGAAAAATGAGCATTACATGAAATACCCCATTTTCTACAAGAAGGAAAAGTTATGGCCAATTAGGGATGCAAGGTCCCAGCTCCCAGTGATGTCAGAGGACCAAGAAAATAGGAACAGGTTTCCTATTTGACAAATTCCCTCAAGTAACTTGTTATTTCTCAGCTTTGTTTCTCTCTATGAGTAACCTGAAAGTGACTTAATTTTTTTTTTTTGTTTTATTCAATTTGTAGTCAGCTAACTCCCTCTGCAGAAGGAGAGCTGATGAAGGGAGAGGGGAAAGTTTGGAAGTCCCACGTGGGAAAGTTCAAGGGTTGGTGATGAGCTCAGAAATGTGAAGCTTGGGGCTGAGCACAGCTCCCAGCCCTGCTGCCTCCAGAAAGCTGGGACAACAAATGAGGATCAGTGCCAAAGCAGCAGACACAGATTTGAGTTGTGTGAGGGAAAAGTGGGATTTCTGTTTGAGGCTGGGTGGAGGAGCAGCCACGCACTTCAGTGGAGAGATCCTGTGTCAGCTCATCCCTGTGCACACACAGCCAAGGGGCAGGGCTCAGGAGGTGGATTTGCTTCAGAATTATGTCATTCACTCACAGTTTTCCCAAACTGTTTAATTCTTCTTGGCTGGTTTTGTTTTGGATTGTTTTTTGTGTTTGTTTGTTAGTTTTACCTGGGATTACTGCAGCACAAGGGGACTGAGTCAAAGAACCTCATTAGCAAGGGAGGAAATTCTATCAGATGTCAACAAAATAAACCAGGACAGAACTCAGCCTTTAGAAAAAAACCTTCAGGTTTTGGAGTCACCCTGAAGAAGAAGCTGGGGAATGGTTCAGCTGAGGAAATCTGGTACTGGGAGGCAGATTCAAAGGTATTATACTGAACACCAGGATGTAGCATTTCTAAGAGCATTTACAAGTGTATAAGGGCCATACCTAAAAGGAGCACCTTTTGAATGAGCTAGGGGCTTCAGAAAGGTTGAAAAAGAGAGAAATAAAGCAAAAGTTTTGTGTGATGCAACACCTGGGCTTGTGCTGAGAGAGGAGAATTAAGATGAGGGGCAGCTTGGGCTGACACTGCCCAAGGTGGGGTACAGGAGATAAGATGTGCTGTGCAAAGAACTGTTCAGGAGCTGCAGAAAGCACTTTTTGCCATAAAACCCACTGAAGGGTGCATGAGCGAGAGAGCTGCTCCCCACAGTCATTCACAACATCACCCAGTGTGGTGAGAGTTCTGAAAAGTCTGTGCACAATCCCAGAATTGCTTAGGATGGGAAAGACCACTGGGTCTGCCAAGGCCACTGCCAGCCCATATCCTCATGTCCACACAGCTTTTAAATCCCTCCAGAGGCTGTGAAACCCCTGGCACTGCCTGATCTCAGGTGGAAGCAGGACTGCTCCCACCCAGCTGCTCCCAGCCTTGCCCCTCTGACACATTAACTGCAAGAGCTGCTAATTCTGCACTCACATTTTCTTCTCCTCGTCATAAAATGCACCCACAAAGAGTTTTGTAGAGCTTTAAGCCAAAAACACTGAGAGATTTTGGGGATTTGATCTGTGAGGATCCCCAGTAGCTTTCACCTTTGTGGATCAGTTCCCACCCTATGTAGCTGGCACCAATTCCATCCCAGAGACACTGACAGGAAGAAAGGTGAGCAGGAAATCTGTAGCTCTGTTGCACAGCTGGCTACGACAGAAACACGCAGGCTTCAGAGCAGCAGTTTGAACCACCAGGCAGGACCACCCAAAAGGGCAACTGCCCTTCTTTATTCTCTCATTTATATCTGTTTCTAAAGACAATCATGGATTGGTGAAAGAGGTTACCACCTCTTTAAGTTCACAGGATAAAGACATGGTCAATCATCTTTCTCCGCCTTAGGGGAAAGGAATGAAAAACAATTTAAAAGTTCAAAACGANGCCTTGCCCCTCTGACACATTAACTGCAAGAGCTGCTAATTCTGCACTCACATTTTCTTCTCCTCGTCATAAAATGCACCCACAAAGAGTTTTGTAGAGCTTTAAGCCAAAAACACTGAGAGATTTTGGGGATTTGATCTGTGAGGATCCCCAGTAGCTTTCACCTTTGTGGATCAGTTCCCACCCTATGTAGCTGGCACCAATTCCATCCCAGAGACACTGACAGGAAGAAAGGTGAGCAGGAAATCTGTAGCTCTGTTGCACAGCTGGCTACGACAGAAACACGCAGGCTTCAGAGCAGCAGTTTGAACCACCAGGCAGGACCACCCAAAAGGGCAACTGCCCTTCTTTATTCTCTCATTTATATCTGTTTCTAAAGACAATCATGGATTGGTGAAAGAGGTTACCACCTCTTTAAGTTCACAGGATAAAGACATGGTCAATCATCTTTCTCCGCCTTAGGGGAAAGGAATGAAAAACAATTTAAAAGTTCAAAACGAACCTGGCCAGTTAGGAAAACAAGGACTGTGTTTATAGAAAATGCATGGGAACTTCTACTACAGAATTACAAACATGGAACCCTGCAAAAAGCAGGGGGACAGAGCTCTGCAGTGCCACCCCTGTGGCACCACCAGGAGCCACCTGCACCACTGCTTTTGGCAGCCACTGGCATGGCTGAGCTCAAGGTGCTGAATTATTCCAGCAATAACCAGCTCCAAAAATCAACCTGAGCTCGAGTTTCCTGAGCAAAAAAAGCAGAAGATGAATCCTGAAGTCCTAATGGAAGTTACTCTGTATGTGTTGTTGCTGGATCTGCTGTTCACATCTGTGTGTGACAAGCAGCTCCAGCCCACCAGACAAGGAAAATAACTTGTCAGCTCTGTTTTCCTCTGGGACAGTCTATTTTAAAAACATCATTTTTTTCCCCTGTAATTAAATCTTTGCAGAGAGTTTTAGAGCCACATGGTCAAAATCTGCAGGCACAGCAGAGAGCAGAGTCCTTTCCAGGATCACACAGGGGCTCCAGGAATGCCCTGGCAGGAGGGATCCTGCAGCCAGCCATGGGAGGTGCTGTGGAAGGAGCACACGAGGCTGTGGAGGATGAGCTAGAACATTTATGCACCTGGAGATCCCAAAAACCCACCAAGGAAGAAAGCCCATGGGGTTCTGGGGGGCCTGGTGTAAAGGAAGGTTGGAACTGGGTGGGATTTCGTGTCCCTTCCAACCCAAACTGCTCTATGAGTCTGGGATTTTATGGAAAGAGTTGAACATGGGTAGGATAACTGTGAACAGGATGTGATAACTGCCTTGGCTGGTGCTGGAGATGTTTCTCCAGCAACCCCAGAGGGCCTGGGGGCATTGCAGAGCATTTCTGGCTTTGACAACAGCTCCTTCTCCACAGCAACTGGGATGGATTAATCGTTCCCTGCCACAGGGAGAGCATCTCAAAACAAACACCCAGAACCAGGGCTGCTATAAACAGCAGCAAAACCGAGAGGGTTTCAACTTGCAATTACATTCTCTTTGCTAACCACTTCTGGAAGGGGAATCCCAGCCCTTGCTCGGAGCTCTCAAGATCTTTTCCCTCCTCCCTGTGCTGGATTTCAGCAGGTCCCATTCCCTAACCTGACACACACACACACACCACCCTGGGCATGCTGGGCTTGCCTACCTGCTCCTGCCACTGCCAGCACTGGCTGCTGCTTGGCTGCTTGGAACCCAGCCTTCCCCAGTTTTCCTGGGATGCAGGAAGGGAGAGACAAGGAGGCTGGAGTGACTCACCAAGAGGACAAAAGGATTGTGCATGTTTTTCACACTCACTTTTCGTGGCAGCCGCTCACATCCTCCGGCTGTCCCAAAGCAAGCAGCCCTGAAAGAGATGGGAGTCTCCACAAGCCAGACATGTTGTCTTCAAAACAACAAAGGATCGTGATTTATGTCATTTTAAAAACATCCAAACCCCAAATCTTCTAAGCTAAAGTCTGTTTTTTTGAAAGACAGCACGCAGCAAGTTTTCAACATTTAAATTTTGTCTGGACTGTAGCTGCAGTGGGATTTAGATACAAATCTACAACTGATAAATTAGAGGTATTAAAATCAGGCAGAAGAGAAAGGCTCCCAGCTTTACTTAACTGAACTGGATTTATCTGAAGGGGAAGGCTTTCCATCTCAGCTGAAAAACAAGATTATATAAAAATCCACCACCGGAATGTGGCAGGTATCACAAAATTACCCTTCCAACTTTAAATCCGTGTAGGCAGGG
The DNA here is from genome assembly GCA_013400955.1 of Drymodes brunneopygia. Lineage (NCBI taxonomy): Eukaryota > Metazoa > Chordata > Aves > Passeriformes > Petroicidae > Drymodes > Drymodes brunneopygia. The sequence continues at coordinate 82,178 of VZTZ01017378.1, forward strand.
AGAGAATCTCCTCAATCCCTGACTCCTCACCCACACAGGTGCTGGGAGCCATCCAAATCTTATTGCTGGAGGCAGCCCCAGTGACATAAATCACCAGCAGCTCCTGGCCTGGCCCCTGAAGTTGTGACATCGAGCACTGATGGTGAAGCTGCATCTGCCCCTCTGACACATTAAGTGCAAGAGCTGTTAATTCTGCACTCACATTTTCTTCTCCAGGTCATAAAATGCACCCACAAAGGATTTTGTAGAGCTTTAAGCCAAAACACTGAGAGATTTTGTGGATTTGATCTGTGAAGACACCCAGCAGCTTTCACCTTTGTGGATCAGTTCCCACCCCGTGTACCTGGCACCAATTCCATCCCAAAGGCACTGACAGGAAGAAAGGTGAGCAGAAAATCGGTAGCTCTGCAGTATAAAATTTGGAAAAAATCAGTGGAGAAGAGATGAATCTCTGATTTGCATCTCAGCCAAAGGTTTTCCTCCTGTCTTTGCTGGTTTTTGTGGGTATGAAGTGTCTTGGTCAGGGATGTGCCTCATATTTAATGAGTCCCCACAAGCAAATCCAGTTGTGGAGGATCCCCCAGGCACTGCCCTGTGTCGTGGCACCTGTGGGAGCTCTGCTTTCTGCCCCTGGACAGAGAAACAAAACTTCCCAGGCTTCGTGACCCACCAAATGATGGGAAAAGGTTGCATTTCTCAAGTCTCCAGCTGATTTGGCTTACCCCTGTGAGCAGGATGGGTGATTGCCGCCCCTGCAAGAACAGACTTGAGGACAAATCCCTGCTTGTCTGCATGGCAGGATCACCCACGCAAAAATAGTTCTGATCAAAAAAACACCAGGTTTATTGCTTGCTATTTTTAAATCAAATTACCTACAGATTTTCTTGTTTGGAAAAAAAGCTCAGCAGATTTCAAACCCAACATTTCAACAAAAATGTGTGTTGGTTTTTACTCTGAAAGAATTTCCTGTGTAAAAAAACCAGGCTGCATTGTTATTGGAAGTAAACAAGGCAAAATGTTTACAAATAGCCCATATGCAGTTTTGGTTTGGGCAGGACATTTTAATTCCAAGCATCAAACAACTGCAAAATCCATTCTTCTTCCACTGCTCTCTTTTAAAGGCAGTAGAATCAAACCAGCAGAGCCCAGCCTGATAACTATAAAATAATACACAGCATAAAATTAGATCCTCAGATATACACACATAACAGTACTTGACTCCATCAGCATCTTGGAGTTTACATATAAATGAGAATATGATGATTTAATATCCACTGATGTACGAGGGCAAGCTTTGACACACTGTAGGAGCAGAGAAATCTTTCAAAATGCAGTTCACATATTTCATTTAAATCACAAGAACAACGTATTTAGGGAAGGAAGATCAATAGCTCCATTGCTGCCAGCCCTCTCAAATGCAAACAGGGCTGTTTTCTCAAAAGAAAATTTTGCTTCTTGAAAAATCAGAGTCATAGAAAGGCCTGGGTTGGAAGCTTCCTTAAAGATCATCCAATTCCACCCCCCCAAAATGATATCATGGTGATGGAATGTTGTGATCACCCACAGCCTTGCAGGGTTCCTCTGGGCATTGCTGGAGTCAAGTGGAGCAGCACTTCTCCAAAGGTTGGAGCAGATGCAAGATGGGAATTAATGTCAGGTCTCCCAGTGAGTCCACAAGTTCACAGCTCCAGCTCCAGCCTGAATTTTGCCCTCTGCCTTCACTGTCTGGGTTTAAAGGGAGCACAGCTCATCCCCAGGGGGGCTGACATCACTGGGTGATGCACATTCCTCTGATGCTGGACCCCTGTGACTCCTTCAAACAGCAGGCCAGCGTTCCCTGGAGCTGAGGTGGAAGCAGGAGAGTGGAGATGAGAGAGGAAACCCTCCCAGCTCTCTGCTCTGGCTGCAATGGGAGGCTCCATTACCTTTTCCACATTCCCAATATTCCACTGCAGGCTGAGAGACATTGAGTTTTCTGTCTGAGGCAAGCACAGTGGAAGGAAAAAGAGAAGTCCTGCCAATGTTTGTGTAGCCTTGCTGCCTGATATCCTGCAACTATCGTACCGGGATTTGCATCGTGTGCCAGAACTTGATGAGAATGATATTTCAAGATCAACTCAGAGCGTGGGTGGATCCTGCTCCAAGACATCATTTTTTCTTACTTGAACTAGAATTTACTTGCTGGAGAGTCTGTTTACACTGCTGGTAGATTTCTGTGTGCTAAGGACCAGGTTAAAATAAATGTTATAAGGAGTAGAGGCAAGCCAGGGCAATCAATTTAATAACTGTGACATTTCTGGGGCAACTCTGGAGTAGATCACATCAGAGCCATAATTAACTCCCCATTATTTATGATAAAGTCAAGTATTTGATGTGAGAGAGAGACGTGGGAGAGTTTTGAATGATAGCCTTCCATTATCACAGGCTGCAGAAGGATTTGTGGAGTTGTCAAGCAGGAGATACCCGGCGTGTTGGATTTGTCAGGCAGATGTCATCATATCTGTCTGCACCGATGGCTGGGATTGTGTGATTTACAACTGGGGAGCATTTTTCCACCACCAGAAGCATTGGCAGCTTTTCCTCAGCCTGGAAGATGGGTTGGCACAAGGACTGGGTGTTGGATGTGCCTGGATGCACCACAGCAGCCCACGGGTCTGGTGAGCTCCCATCCCAAACAGGATCCGGTAGCACAGAGAAAGATTTGAGCCCTCCAAACTGAACTCCCGTCAAAATTAAAGAGTGATTCACACTATGAATATCTCAGTGACATTTTAATTAACTTCAGAATGTCCAGAAAGCAGAAAGCTCAGTGCAAAATCCCCATCCTGCTGTCACATCTGTGGTGAGTTAATGCCACGTGGCACATCCGTAACGCACTCACTCAGAGTTTATTTCTGACCAGGTCAACCCACAGTGCAGAAGGTTGTTCTGGAAGCTGATTTGAGTCATCCCAAATATTTGCTGAGGAGCTGCTGTATCCCCAACTGTGTGGGTGAGCCCTGCAGCTGCTCAGCAATCCCGGGAAGCACCCATGGCATGGGATCCCAGTGGGATTGGGAAGCCCCAGCTCTCAGCCATCCTACACTGGTTCCTCTTTTTTCCAGGGTCAGGAAAAGAAAACCTCACATAGGTTTCTTTTTGTGTGCAAAATTAACAAATACGGCAGTGAGAACGTTTTTTTGCACTCGAGGTCTGTGGAGAAGAGTGCTGGGAAAGTGGGAACACGCCCTGATAAACAACAGCTCTGGTATGAGTGTGATTGCTTTAAAAGCTGTGCACAACTGGTTTGTGCTTCCCAGGTAGTTCCTTTGAGATTAATTAGTGCAATATTGTTTGTTAATCTTGTGTCGGGGGGGAAGTTTGGAAGAAACAGTCGCTACTGACCTCAGAGTTCTAGATTCTTGGACAAGCTGAAGCAAATATATTTAAAATAAAATGTACTTCTCTCTTTGATTCTCTTTAGAGCAATGCTGTTTGACTGAGCTGGAAAGTGACATTTGAAAAGTGCTGATGGAGATGAGAAGTCTTGGAAAGAGTTTGTCACAGATATCACATGGAAACGGAGAGAAACTTCAGTGCATTTATGCTGAAGCATTTACACGGGAGGAGGACACAAAGTGAATGGAGCGATATTTTCTGTGATTCCAGGCCTGATAAATAAGGAAAGCACAGGGAGCACAGTGCAGCCTCTCCTCGCTAGAATCTGAGAAAAGCAGGCTAAAAATAAATGGTTTGGAGATAAATACTCTGTATTTATGTGCTGAGTGCTGGAGGCTGTTGCTGGGCCTTTGTAGCTGTTGTTTGCAGCAGTGAAAATCACACGCTGAGGGAATGTCTGAACACCACGAGGTTTCAGCACAAGCCCTGAAATTACCAAGTATTTTTGGAAGGTATTTTGCAGCACAAAGATCCATTTGGAAGTCCACTGGGCTGCTCTGAGAGGCTGTGGATGACCCATCCCATGTCCAAGGCCAGGTTGGATGGGGCTTGGAGAAACCTGGGACAGTGGAAGGTGTCACTGCCCATGGCAGGGGGTGGCACTGAATGGGATTTAAGGTCCCTTCCAACCCAAACCATTCTTTGATTCTATGAAAATCAGCTTCCTAAAATCCTACCATTCACGTTATGAATGGAAATCAGCAATTCTTTAGAAAACTTTCCATAAAACCCAGACTTTTGGATACCACAAAGGTGAGAAAAACCCCATTGCCTCCACCATTGACAAAGACTTTCTGGTTGTTCCCAAAGCTGCCAGGATTTTTAACCAGGTCACCATGGTTCACATTCACCACCCCAAATGATGAAGGCAAATAATTAACCGGGAGATTTCAGCTGAAAGCTCCTCCAGTGTCCAGAAATTTACAGAGAGAGAACCCAAGTGCTTTAGGAGGACCACAGGGAAGAAAAGACCATTGAGAAGACAGCAGGGGAATATTAAAAATATTTGTTTTCCTCCATCAGCAATCACTTCCCTCCGAGCTACCACCAAAGAAAGCAATTCCAGAGCAGAGGATTTGGAATAGCAGTGGAACCATAACACCAGGGAATGTCATTTAATTGCAGAGCCATAACAATGCCCAGCATTTCAGCAGCCTTAAAACATAAAGTCTTAGTTCAGTAACTTTTAAGGTTTGTTATTCTTTGCCTTACCACTGAGTTGTAACATCATCTAGGTGGTTATCTCCACAAGGTTTAAATTTCCAATCTATTAAAGCAACCTGAGCAATCTATTATTTCTAGGCCATTGAGGGAAGGTTAAAATGAAAATTACACTGGAGGGAGTAAGTTCTGTTCCAAGCACAGGTTGAAAACATCTCAGAAGTGGAAAGCAGTAAGATTTCAGTGGAAGAAGGGAAATGAAATGACTGATAACAGTCATTTAAAGGGATTTAAAGTGATTAAAGCAGCTTGACAGAGGTAACGTGGAATGATTTTTTTCCCCCCCCGGATGTAACGGGGAATTTCCAATGCATGATTTAGACAACTCCCACCTCTGAGCTGGTTTTGTACAACTGAGTTGGGTTTTAAGCACTACATTACAGGAATGGAAAATTTCATTTTCAGGAGTACACAAGAAGAGCAGCATCCGTCTCCACACAGCCATCCACCCAATTTAAACAGAGCTGCGTGGCACAGGAGAAGCAGAGAACAGAAATGTTTGGGAAACAGCAGTGACCCAGCTGAAGAAAAATTCTTTGACGTTAAGACCGCATGGATCCCAGCTGGATAAATCCCCTTCACAACTTATATCCATGATGGGCTATCACAGAATCCCAGAATGTTTTGGATAGGAAGGGACCTTAAAATTCATCTTGTCCCACTCATTGCCACCAGCAGGGACACCTTCCACAGAAGCAGTTGTGCCACAGACAAAAGCTCTGTTTTGGCCAAGCTGAGTGGCATTTATCTAATTTTCCCCTGTTCCTGCAGTGAGATCAATCCCAAGGAACAAAACCCATTTGTACCTGTTGGTACAGAAACAGCAGCAGCAACAGAATCTTGAATAAAAAAACCCCTTAATACCAGGTCTGTTTATTTTTTGCTTGAATAGCAGCAGTTGATTTTATTAATTTTTATGGCGCTATAGGGAGATTTAATAGTCCTGTAAAAGCCAGTTTAAAACTCTCTGATTGTCTTATCTCTTCAAACAAATGCATACTCTGGGAATTTAAAAAAAAAAAAAAAGGAGAGCATCAACTGGATAGGGCCATTACTATGAATAATTTCCTTCTTACTCAACTCCAGAGCCCTGACACAATAGACAAGAGCCTCCATGGGGTTTTTTGGGGAGGAACATGCTAAGGCTGACTAAAAAGGGTGTTTTGTTCCCTGACCCCTGTGTGCTGAGGGCTCCCTGGGAGCTGCCACGTGTGCAGAGCAAATTGCAAGGCACCGAGGGCTCCTGTCAAGGCAGCGATTGCACAGAGAGTTGTTTGGAAACAAATGATTCAGTCATTTAATGGTTTTTTTTTTCACACAGTAAAACTGGTTTGGGGCTGGTGGGGATGAATGGCACGCTCAGTGAAAGGAACAACCAGGCTGGGGCCACTGGAGGTGAGGCTGGAGGAGGTGGAGGTGAGGGAAGTTTTAGAGGGTCCCAATTTAGGCAGAGGAAATGGGCATTTCATGAGGGTGAGGTGATTGCACCTCTTTGTGCCCTTAAAAATGTCATTTTGTTCATACAAAGGCTTGATACATTGGGATTTGTAAGAAATGAAGTGACAGGCCAGATGTGAGCAGTAGAGATGTGTCTGTGTCTGCAGCATCTCTGTGCAGGGAGAATGTTCCTCACCCACTCCCAACATGCCACAGACACACAAGAGTGTGTAAAAATTCCATTTTCTTCTTTTTATCCTATAGAACCACAGAGCTATACCACAGAGGTAACCACTAAATGAAAATTACTGCCAGGCCTGTTTTGCTGCTAGCTTTGTGGCTTTCTGTTCATTTCAAAAGACAGCCAAGCCCTTCTAGCTCACCCTTTTCTATTACACACAGCAGGCAGCGTGGCCCAGCTCCCTCCCAGCATGGTCCAGCTTACTCCCAGTATGTCC
>VZTZ01017378.1:96400-109824 GCA_013400955.1 Drymodes brunneopygia
AAAAAACCCCCCCCCCCCTTTTGATCTGCTTCTGTAATTACAATAATTATGGGAAACAAGTGTACAAGCCATCCCTGCCCATCGAAGAATTTGAAAGGAAGCACATGGAAAAATCTTGATACTTGCAGTTTTTCAGCTGAATTTTCAGGTTTCATTTAACTTCAGTACTGGACTGGAATAAAGTCAGCAATGACACCATGAGTTATCCCATCTGAAGAACTCACCCCGTTTGATTTGGGGCTTTTTTCTGGATCTCAGTTTCAGTCCTCAGGAAACGACTGAAGGGATTGTAGGAGGATTGAGAAAGAAAAAAGAGAAGTATGAGAAGAGAAGCTAATTATGATTCTAGACTACTGGAAAATCCCAATGCCACAGAATATGAAAGGTCAGGTAACTAAGAAACAGTCAAATTAAATTTACTTTCCCCTTTGGCTTTCCAAGAAAACCTCTGCAGCCACAGAATATTTCACCCAAAGGAAAACTGCATGGAAATATTAGGTGAACTCTAGAGAAAGAGCTCATTGAAATGCTTTCTCAAGAGCACTGCAACACTGCACAGATATCTGCAGTTTGCTGGGACAGAAATGAGTGGCAAAGCAGCACTCAGGGTGATTATCTGATTATCCCCCCTGATGTGGACACACAACAAAGCCTGAGCTGCCTGGAGTCCACTCTGTGTGTGACCTTTCCTACTGCTCTGCTCTAATCCAATAACTCCCAATACTTAATGTGAGACGTGTGGGCACGGATAAAATCTCCCCAGAGCAGTCAGGAAGAGGAATGGCTGCAGCTCTGCCAAAAGGAGAGAGGTTACCAAGTTCAAACCTTTATTGTATTATCTGACTGCTGGGGGAATCAGTTACATCCTGCCCAGTGGCAGCTGGAGTCAGAGCTCACCCTCTGACCAGCCAGCACTGATGTAGCTGATCTGTAAATTTGTGAGCTCTATTAATCACTTCCCAGCTGGAATAATTCACTGGGCTGACATAATCCAATGGTTCACTGCAGTATCACATATTGTGATATGATTTCCTTTCTGATAATATTTTAATTCTCAGTCCATATTGATTTTTTTTTTTAAATGAAATAGCCTACTGAGCAGTTTGCACATCTGCTCAAAGTTATCTAGAATAAGTTTGTCATAATTCTGGGTAGGATAGTTTTGTAACAGGAAGGGTGATTTTGTAATAAACTGTTGTACAATAACAAACAAATCTCTTTCAGCTACAGCTACCCTGGATAGAGCAGCGTCCTCAAACAATTGTTCCAAATTAGTTCTCATTCCTCTGCTTCCCTTTTTAAAGACATCCCTACCTAGATTTCTGCAAACATGCCAGCAAAGCCCATCTGAGAGCCATTCCTAAGAAAAACTGATTCAAATCTGAATTTAGCTGGTCCTGGTATCACAGAATCACAGAATGGTTTGGGTTGGGAGGGATCTAAAGATCTTCTCATTCCAACCCCTGCCAAGGCCATCACACCCATCCCATTGCTTAACCCAAGGAGCCAGTGCTTTATCAGGTGACACCAATGAAGATGGACCAAAGACTTAAATAAATCTAATTTTCTAACATTGTCTTGTCTAATGATGAAGTCCCCAGATTCCCAGTAAAGCTGAGTGTTTCTGCTGCTACATCAGAACTCAGGCAGCAACCCCTTGGATGGCTGCAGCTCCCACATCAAAGGGAGCTGGGAAACATTGATGGCTGCTAAATATTTCTTCACATAAAGCTGAACTAAACCCTGCAAGTTGAACCAAGCTGATTTTCAATAGTGGTGAAAAGGCCTTTAAAAATGTGACTCGTGGAGGAAAAAACATCTGCAAAGGATGTTCTCTTTAGAACCTTAGGAAAAAAGTCACTGCTATTTCTTTGCTGTTTTTCAGGCTGATATCTACTCACTCTGCTTGGTTAAAGCTCATCTCTTCCCTGGAAGGAGGAGAGAGTTTTCTTCATTTTTCACAGAGCATGGCTGAGTTTCAGAGACTGCCTTATCTAAGGTCACACAGGATGTCAAAAGTAGGCACAGAAGCACATCCAGAACACTCAAAGCCCAGGCCTGTGTTGAAACTGTCAAAGCTCTTCCCTGTGAGCAGGAACTGGACTCATGGCTGTAGAATATCCTGTTTATTAGGGCCACTTGACACAGAGAACTGTTTTCAGGAAAAATTCATGTTTAATGGATTAGTAAAAAGAAAAGCTGCTTTTAAAATAACTTCTGCCTCTAATTATAGCAGGAAAGGAAGAAACGCTTCAGCTTCTTTTGCAAAATTCTGTTTTGCTTTAGTTTGAACCACAACAGAACTCAGATCCTGCAGGACTACAGTGAGACATTAGGTGTGTCTTATTTACACAATATTAATTACCTTCTTTTAAAATACTTGGCCAAGACTTTCTTCATAACCACCTTCCTCCAAAGAGAATCCACGCAAAATGCAATTACTGTTATTTAGAGGAATGTTTGTGCTTTCCAGCATTCACTGGTCTGACAGGCAAATGTTAATTGGGTGAAAATGCCTCTTAATTTAATTAGTACCAAAATAGTCTGTTACCATTGTATTGATCAGAAGAACACACTGAAATACAGCTGAGCATCAGACACGGATGAGTGTCATTTCTGACAGTCCAAATCCTCCAGCAAATTAAAATACACTTTTATTTACTGCCTGGAAGGCTGTGAGGATTATGATCAGCGTGACTGTGAGGATGCAATTCTGACATTCAAAGCTTCAGGGAAAAAAAGAATTTTTAAAAATACGTTTTCAGGCTTTGGTGGGTGGGGACAAAGCAAACACAACAGGTCTCTCTCAGAGCAGGCACTGTGAGAGCAATGGTCCCTTTGTCTCTGCCTCATCATCCCTTGGGTCTGCCTTCACAGAGTTCTTCCAGCCAAAGTTCAAGCTGTAGGGAGGCCTTTGGGGGGTTTCTCATGGCCCATCCCAAGCGTGTCTTCCCCTGGTGGAGATGGCTCTGGCACATCCCTTGCTCCAAACAGAGCTGGTGGCTTGGTCTGCTCATGGCAGATGGGTAAAGATGCCCATGAGTCAGTGGGGAATGGGAGCTACGTCATCTGTGAGCTCCACAGGTCACGTCTGAGACAGGATGAAGCCAGCTGGACATGGGCTGCTTTTCCACGGGCTGGAGAATGCAGTCTGGATTGTGCAATTGGTGCCTGTGGTGAGGGGAACCTGGCCGTGACACAGGAAGGGTCACACACAGGAGGACTCATCCCAGGAAACGCGTGTGGTGACCCGGGAGGGATCATCCCCTGTGGAATGTTGTTATCAAGGGAGACAAACCCCACACAAACCCAGCCCAGAGCTCCTGTGCTGCTGGGGATGTGCTGCTGTGTTTGGAAAGCAGCAGCAGCAGCAGTGTTTCATTCCCCAGCACTCCCCACCTTGCAGGTAAACAGGAGTGAAGGAGCCCCACAAGCTGTGAGCACTTTCCTCCTCTCTGTCCTCCTCTTCTGACTTCTCTGGGTATTCTTATTTGGCTTTTGCAGGCACTGATATCTTGATTTCTCCTTCTCCACTCTCCCCTGTGCAGGACCAGGACTCGAGGATCCTTGTGTGTCCCTTCCTGTTCAGGATATTCTATGGTTCTGTGATCTCTGACTTTTGAGTTCCTCTGCATCTTCTTCCTCGACCCAGATTTGACCTCTTGCTGCAAGGCAATGACTTGTTCATAAAATGTTTTCTTTGTAAGCCAGTTCTTTATTTAGGCAGCTGCTTTTCTCTTTCTGTCTGCATACCATGCTAAAAAAAAAAAGTTGCAGATTTTGTGTATGGTGCAAACCTCCACAGTTCTGCTTTTTACTTTCGAGCCCTGCAGTGCCTTACACAACAGAGACCCTCCCACCCTTGTGGGATCACCCAGTTTATCCAAAAGATCTTTCCAGAGTTTTCATTTGGGGTGAAAACTGGAAATGGGTGACTCTTCAGGCAAGCAGGAAAGAGAAAACGAAAACAGCCAAAAAGTAAATTCCCTGGAAAACAGCTCTGATTTTCAGACACTCTTAATTTGGTTCCTTAATCTCTTTTTCCAGGCTGCAGAATCCCCCAAGTGGGAACTGTGTTGTGTTTCACACACCAAGTAGCTCCCCACACCTCTGCCTTACTGAGGATCTTGGAGAAAGCTGGACACTGTGGACACAGGAGCTGTAACGTGGCCAGGAATTACCTTCAGTCCCCTCCTAAACACCCTTTGCCACACTACTGGCATCCCAGCCCGCGTTTTGGCCAAATTCCTGCAAAATCTACCCCTCAGCTCACAAGAGTGCTATTGGTGCACTTCAAAGTGAAGAGGGAAGACATAAGGAAACGGGGCTGAGCTCTACAGCATCCTCTGAGGGTTATTGGTTAACCAGAGCTCAGCTTGGGGCTGGATCCTTAATTTTTAAAGCAGTGCAGGAAGAATTGAGCATTAAGAGGAATGGGAGTCCTCATGAAGCAAACCAAAAAGCCTGAAAACATGAGTTTAAGCACAGTAAGTGCCAGCAGAGAGATAATTGGGTGCACTTCTGCCCTTATCTGCAAACTCTGCTGTACATGGAGCCATTAAAAGCAATCTCCCGGTGAAAGAGAACGCCCGACTCGTATTGAGCTGTTTAAGTGGTTGCTGTAATTATGCTTACAGATGTTTTAGGAATACATATGTAGCAAACTGCAGCTCTTTAATTGTAGGTAGGCTGGCTGAGGGTGCACTTTGCTCTGCTGCAAACAAGGCTGTGCTGACCCAGGAGTGACCTCCCAATGTCTGTTTGGGGAAGACAGAGGCTGCTTTGCTTCTGCATCCCAAATCAGCTTTGAAAGCACTTCCTTTCTCCAGCTCCCTGTGCTGATGCCCTCCTGGGAATGTCACTCTGGAAGGAAGGGTGGATGGATGGATGGATGATGGATGGATGAATGGATGGATGAAAGATGGATGGATGGATGGGTGGATGGATGGGTGGATGGGTGGATGGATGAAAGATGGATGGATGGATGGANGATGGATGGATGGATAAATGGATGGATGATGGATGGATGGATGGATGGATGGATGGATAAATGGATGGATGATGGATGGATGGATGGATGGATGGATGGATAAATGGATGGATGATGGATGGATGGATGGATGGATGGATGGATAAATGGATGGATGATGGATGGATGGATGGATGGATGGATGGATAAATGGATGGATGATGGATGGATGGATGGATGGATGGATGGATAAATGGATGGATGATGGATGGATGGATGGATGGATGGATGGATGGATGGAGGGATGGATGGAGGCACTTTTGTCTCTGGCTGCTTCTCCCTGCACTTCTCAGGCCAAGAATTTGCCCTGGTCCCATGGGGAGAGGTAACAAAATAGGGCTGAATTTTCCCATCTCCCTCCAAGTCCAGCCCCACAACTCTCTGAACCTGCTGCCCCCTTGTCACGGAGCTCTTGGGCTCCCAGCTGAAGGGGAAACTGGCAGTACCAGAGCCCTTTCCTCCTCTCCCCCTTCTCCTCTCTTGCTTCTCTACCTGCTGGAGGAATGCAGCCCACAGAGACAAGCAGTGCAAAGAAGGAGCCGCGGTGATTACGCGCTGTGTGGCATTGTTATATTTTCCTTGATTCTACAAGAAAACCACACTCCCCCTCCTGTCGCTGGTTTGGCTTCTTGCACCTTTTCCTTTCTCCCAGACAGTGTCCCTGGCCATGCACCATGAGCCTGCAAAAACATTAAGAGAGGAATTAAAATGTTTTAAGGAGAGCAACAACATCAGCATTCTTAAAAAGGTGAGAGCAGGGGCTGTGTAGGAGGTGGAATCTCTTTCTCAAAATGCCTCTTGTGCATTCAGGTACAGCTCAGCACTTGAATACTGTGCCACTTTTTAATGAAGTTTTACTTCTCTTAGCCTGGCAGAACACTCTTGATGGAGAAAATCAGAATTTATTCCATTTTCCGTGCTGTTTGGCAGCTTGTTTCCTGTGCTCAGACCAGTCACTGGCTCTGGTGGTGCCAGGGGATGAAGATGGGGCAGAGCTGCTGTCCCAGCCTGATCATTTCTCCTGGGCTGAGGTACTCCCTGCATTCACCTGGAACACAGTGAAAGACAAGACAAACTTTTACTCTTCACTTTCTTCTGATTTTCTAATTGTAAACCAAGGTACTCAGGATGTAATGGTTTCATTAAGAGGATTAAGCCCTTTTTTAAAATGAAAATAAAATATTTGGAGACAGCGAACACCATGCAATTGTCAAGAATGTATTTCTCATATTCTTTTTATATTTTTTTTAGTTTTGAAAACACTCTGGAAGGATAACTTTCCCCTCTCCCAGGTTAGTTGAGACCCTCAGGTGTGGCAGATTTATTTTGCAGAGAAAGGTTTTCACACCCAGGTACCTTTTCCTGACTCTTGATTTCTCTTTGAACAGTGCAGCCCTGGAGGGAGAGAATCCTAAAGAGGACCCGAAGGAGGCTGAGCCTGGGGGAAGCCCTCAAAAAGGTCTCCCCTTCTTTTATTAATAGAAAAATACCCAATAAACAGGAAGGAGGTGCATGTGGAGAGACCACAGTAGATGGAAAGAAAAGGGAGAAAAGGTTAAAGGGTGGTTGACAAATTTAAATGTGAACATTTCCAGACTCTCTTGGAACTGGATGAAAGGTGCTGATCTCCTCCAGGCTATTCTCAGTGTTTTGGTTCAGGACTGAGATTCTGCACTATGTAAAATGTGCTTTCCTGCTACAGCTTCATCATTTCCTGACCTTAAAATCCAGAATAATTTAACCATTTCAATTGGCTGGCCATAGTGATATCTACTGATAACTTGGAGTTAAGGCCTTTGCCACACTTAAAACCTGTCAGCACAGCTTTTTTCACTAAAATTATACCAGTTTTTAAGCCAATGCCTTCAATGGCAAAGAACTGTGTTGAAAATACACAGAACCATTTGGGTGAAGAGAGCTGCTGTCCCAGTGTTGGGGGTTTTGTAGGGGAAGGTACACACATAAATGAAGTCTTGAAAACAGACCTAAAAGTAGTGAATAATCATAGAATAGAATCCTAGAATAGCTTGGGCAGGGAGAAACCTTAAAATTCATCTTGTCCCACACTCCTGACACCTTCCACTGTCCCAGGTTGTTCCAAGCCCTGTCCAGCCTGGCCTTGGACACTGCCAGGGATCCAGGGGCAGCCACAGCTTCTCTGGGCAGGAATTCCTTCCCCACATCCCACCTAACTCTGTCCTCTTGCAGAGAGGCCACATCTTTCACAGACTGAGCTGTCTCCAGTGCCAGAATTCACTTCTGTCCCACTGATGGCACAGATAAAGTTTAGATTACACAGATGCCTCAGATATCACTCTGGTTTTTATATCTGTATTTATACTCAGTGTATTGTGCACAGATATGAACTTTTTAATCTGTAGGAAGACATTCCCTACACTTTCCTTCCACCTGAGAAGTTGTTGAATCTGGCAATTTTAGTTCTCTTATTTTCCTGAGCTAAACCTGAGATGAGAAGATGAATCATGGAAGTGATTGTGGGCTGGAGACCTGGGTTTGCTCTCCTGCTTCCACAGAAAATGGCAACCACTGTGGAAAACCATTTAAAGGACAATGGGGATAATTTTTTTTTGTCTTCTTGGCATTTGGGAAGTTATTCTTTGGGACACCACAACACTAATCAGTGAGACTGGGTTGCAGATGGAAACAAAGTAGTAGTTATGCATTTCAACTACCACCCCTTGCTCTTAAAGTTAGATTTTGTCTTTTATTTTACCTTTTTTGGATGCATTTTCATTACAAATAGATCTCTCTGTGTCTCTGCCTGTTGTACTTCTGATTACTGGAACTGGTAAAGAACTCAAGAATTTTGCATTCAGTATTACAGTGAACCATAACTCAATTTTTTCCTGTATGTGGACAACAACAGAGATTTGGAAAAAACCCCACATTCTGACATGATCAGAGTCTTTTCTGTGCAGGAAGATGCTGCCCTGCCAGCTCTGCTCATTCCAATGTCTATTGACTGCTGTAAAAGATCCTAAAAGCACTGGCTACCACAGAGCAACTCAAATTTCCTTGGCAGATAGAGCTCCCCAGCATTTACCTTCCTTGGCACCACAAGGCATGTTCAGAAACTTGCTCTGTTCCAGATTTTATGATCACAAAATCATCTGCAGGTATCTGCAAGAGTAATGAACCAATTCCATGTATTTGCTGTACAAAACCTGCATATTTTTAGAGCCTGATGAGCTGGACAATGATCCAAGTCGTGTTTCCAGTGCAGACTCAGGAGAGGGATTTAGAAGGTTTTTATGCTTTTTTTGGAGGTTTTTCTTTAGCCTGTTTATCACATAATGATGGAATGGTCTGGGTTGGAGGGGACCTTCAAGAGCATCCAGTGCCACCCCCTGCCATGGGCAGGGACACCTTCCACTGTCCCAGGCTGCTCCAAAGCCCTGTCCAACCTGGCCTTGGACACTTCCAGGGATCCAGGGGCAGCCATAGCTTCTCTGGGCACCCTGTGCCAGGGCCTCCCCACCCTCACAGGGAACAATTCCTTCCCCAAATCCCATCCATCCCTGCCCTCTGGCAGTTTACAGCCATTCCCTCTTGTCCTGGCATGAGAGGAGCTGATTCTCCTCTTCAGGAAAACAGGAGGTTGTTCTTCAGCACTTCACCCTACGTGTGGATTCATGAATTTCTGGCTGGAGTTTAAGTGAGCAATATCTTGGAATGAAAGATCTCGTCTGGACACCTCATCAAAATCAAGGAGCTCATCCCATGGTATTTTTAAATTGAACTCCATTTGTAATTTTGTCTCCAAATCTGCAAGCTCACGGGTTATGAAATGTCAGCACCACCAACGCCTGCAGGTTTGCAAGCTGCAGCCTGTGTGCTTGGAAAATAAACTTGGGTTTGTTCTCACATCACTTTCCATGGGGGTTAATTGAACCCTCCAGATTCCAGAGGCACTGGGAGAAGCCTTGTGCCTAAGGGCCAGCTTTTCCTACCAAATGAGGAATGGGAGACAGGGATTCATTGGAAACTTCAGAACTGAGGCATCCTACAGACTGGATGTTACCCTCCCGTCCCCACTGAACTGAAATGAGGAACACAGGCAGATTATGCAACAGAGCTGTGACATTTCTGCTCCTTCTGTACAAATGTATCCCTGTTTAAACAAACAGATCCCCTTCTCCTTATCTCCAGCATCATCTTTGGAGTTAGCCATGGAATTTCAACCACCATGGTCCAGGGTTTAAGTGGAGTAAAGGCTTTTAGGGGGAGAAAGTTTATCTTTTATTGGATTACTCTGAAAGAACAGATAAGCATCCAGGCATGCGAGTCTGAATGTTTGGAAAGGAATTCCTGATTTGAGACCTTGGCCTTTCTCTCCAGCCACTTCAGTTTGTCTGATAGAAGTGTTTTTCCTTGCAAAGCTTGCCATGAGTGCTCCTGAAATGCTGCACAGAAGTCAGGGAAGAGCAGCCTGGATTCCCAGTCAGGAGAGGCTCAGAGGCAATTTTTGAAGAGCTGGAATCCCAGCCACAAACATGAGTTCCACGTAGGTCTCGTGGGCTCAGATAGGAACAGGTCTGATTTTTTCTTGGCTGCAGACACTCAAGGCCATTCCTTGGCAGTGTTACAGCGGCAATATTTACACAAGGATGAAGGACAACTTTGTCAAGGCATTTGCACAAATTAAAAACTTTATTTTTCCTTGCTATTATTTATAATAGCAGACTGAAAAAAAAAAACCCCAAAACAAACCCAACCCAAAGCTGGCTTCCCTATGAAGGAATTTTAATTGGTTTTCATGGTAGGATTGAGTGACACTGTGTTTTCAAAGCACAGGCTGCATCTTGAGTGTACTGTGAGGATGAGGAGGAAAAAGAAAGTATTTTTCCTTCTTACTGGGAATTTATTGATAACAAGGAGCAGGGGCTTTAACACAAGGGTTTTATGCTGAGTGATCTGTGCTGAGCTGGAGAACAAGCCATTTTCTCACTCATAATATGAAAAAAAATCTAGCTTGGCTTCAGGCTGATCCCTGAATATATGATAATGTAGATAAAAAAATATTGAATTTAGCTTCAACTTTAAGGGTGGGGAGGCCCTGGCACAGGGTCACTATTTAAAATCTGTGGCCACATATGGACCTTGGTAAGGTCTGTTGATATTGAACACCCTGCTGGCAGCTGCTCAATACACAGGAGATACACTCTGTGCACCAAAGAGCAGAAAAATAACAATGAACTACTGAGTTAACTGCCCTGATTGCTCCAGAAATGAACATAAGACATTTCACAAGTTTCTGAAATGAATGATCCCATGGAGCTTTCGTACAAGAAATAAACCTGTAGACCTGCATGGTTCATAACGGATGGAAATGGGACAGTGTCCTTGGTAGATGATTGGAGCTGTTTAGAAAACAGCAGTTTCATTTTGTAGGTGAGTGCTGGAATTCCTTAATCTCTTCTCATTCTAAACTGGAACAAAATGTTAACATTTGCTGGTGCAAATATTGCTAAGTAGCAGAATTGTGGTGTAATGGCTGAAAAAACCCAAACAATCCCAAAGAAAAAATGAAAATAACATCTTATTAAAATGAAATATTGACAGATCAGTCCAAAAACTAGAAAATGGAGTCCAAATTAATTTCTCACTTCAAACACTGCTACTGCAAAATCAGCCTGGTCTGAGTAGCAAGGACTGTTGGATACAGCCCCAAATGTTCTCTGTTTGTACCCCGGCAGCACCCAGAGGGTGTGAGACACAGTGAGCTTCATCCTGATACATTTTGGGGTGAAAAAACCCCAAATTTTTGGGAATCGATAATGTCTATCTTTCTACTCCCAGCCTCACTTCCTCTCTGATCTCAGCACTTCAATTCTGCCTCAGCCCTGCAATGAAGCAGTGCTGGAAATGGTGGGAAACTTCATGGCTGGTGGACACAAAGGGTGAAGCCAATCCCACGATGTCCGTTTTGCTCCAGAGCCCTTTAAAGTGAAAAGCCTCAAACATTCATTCTTGCTGACAGAGTCAGGAATGTATGAGGCTGTCAAAACCCAACTCAGACGCAGTGTTGTGTCTGTCACCGTGCTGGTGGAGTTTGGATAGGAATGAGAAGAAGAATTTGTTTCCTCGGCAGCAGAAAATTGCTTATTTTACAAGGTGCCACGGAGAGCGTTATCTACTTGGGATTTATGGGCTGGAGGCTTTAATAATGCATTTCAGCAGGAAAGGAGTATTTGTTTTATGACATCCTTCCCAGGGTGGTGCTTGGCTTTTAGATGCGCCATGGCTTGAAAATTACCAATGCACCTCAGAGGGAGCTGAGCCACCACTTAACCTCACAGGGCAAGGCAGGATTTGCAGAGGGGTGGGAGCCCAGATTTTTCCCAAGATTTGGGGGCAGCTGGGCTGTGGAGGAGCCCTGGGGGGGCAGTGTCAGGGATAGACCATCGAGGTATTAAATGCAGCTCATTATTTTGGACAGCACCTCTTGGTATGCGAGCACCGTGAGCAGCAGCAGCAGTGGGGTTGGAGCCATGAAAACCCAATTCTGTAGGGCAGCACCAGGATCCAGCTCTATGATATCTGCTGATACCTGATAAAAACAGTGAGACAGCACGAGCCTCTGTGCCAAATGAGGATAAAAATGATGCTGTTGCTTCTCTCCTGAAGTCAGAGGCTCAGCAAACAGGCTGTAATGTGCATTTTTTTGGCCGGCAGCAGCTCTGCCGGTGGAGTGGAACGGCCACAGGTGGCTGAGCAGGGGGGGAAGCGCCGTGTGACAAACAGCCAACAGGAGGGCAATATCAAGTAGGTGCAGAGAGTTATTTGTTGCTTAATGAAGAGCCTCTCGAGGCTGAAAATTTACAGCGCTTTCACAGTTCAATTTTGTTGGAGTGGGGAATAAAAACGAGCATTGAGAGGAGAGCGGTGACGTCGTGGTGCGCAGGGGAAGCGGTGCAGACCCCACAGACCTACAGCCCAAAGTTATATTGACAAGGGAAGGCAGGCTGAGAACATGAGCCAGCAAAGGTCAGCCAGAGCATGGTATGGGGGTGGTAATTAGGCCGCTAATTAGATTCTCTAGGGCAGGCTGGGCAAGGAAGAATGCTTTACAGTAGAAAAAGGAAGAAACAAATTCCCAGCGCACCGTCAGACGTGTCCCTCCAGACCAATCTGCCTCATGATTGCTGTGAGGAGCCAAGTCCTGGTGGAAATGAGGAGCAGCCTGAGCAGCTGGGGGTGAGAGCCAAGGACCTTGTGACAGGATGCAGTAGGTTTTCTTCACCACAGAAACACTGGAGTTCAGGGAAGGACCTGCTGTGAGCCCTCCACCATGCCCGGAGGAAAGTCCTCGGTCAAACAAGTGGGATCAAAGCTGGGTTTGGTGAAAGGGAGGAAGGAGTTCAAGACAGGAATCTTCCCTTGCAAGCCAGAGTGCACTCACTGTCTCTCCATAATGTGTAGGTAATGGGAGTAACGTAAATTAAAAAGGCTGAAAATATTCCCTGGAGAAAGCCAGGTCCCCAGTGAGTACAAGAAACAGAATTCGTGTCATACAAACACTGCAAGTTGATTTTCTGAGGTGGATTCTTTGCAGAACCACACTCCCCACTGACTTGTGCTTAGCTTCATCCTGATCCCCTCCTCCTGGTCAGATTTTAAAATCACATTTCATCTTATTTTTCATTTCCCAGGCTGTGAGATCAATAGTCCAGTCAGACATAAACATAATCCAAATCTTTTTGTACTGTTTTTGTTGTTATCACAGAAAGGACTCGGACTGAAAAGAACATTTTACAAAAGATTGTTGATTCTGCTGGGATGGATCAAAGCTAAAGCTGTAACATTGAGGGAAGAGAGGATTCAAACAGAAAGGAAAAAGTGGAGGCATCTGGGACATACAACAAATGGGTCACTTTAGCTGGGATTTTTCACCTCTGTTTTACCCTGCTCATAGGAAGGAATTGTTCCCTGTGAGGGTGGGGAGGCCCTGGCACAGGGTGCCCAGAGAAGCTGTGGCTGCCCCTGGGTCCCTGGCAGTGCCCAAGGCCAGCCTGGATGGGGCTTGGAGCAACCTGGGGTGGTGGAAGGTGGTGGAAGGTAAATATACAAACCTATCTCCAATCTATCCACAAATAAAATCAGTGGACTGTGCTGGGCCAACCAGACAGGAGGGAAACTGAACCTAATTAACTTTACTCTCTACTCTTGTGGTGTTTCTTATCTCTGTACAACTTGAAAGTCAAGTCTGGAGTCCATGTACAGATTATATTGAATGTACAGTGTGGAAAATCCTCCCCACAGTCAATTTTCCTCAACACTCAAGCCTGAGGGGGAACAATCTTTTTTGTGGATGGTCACTGGAAAGAGCACAATGCCTTCAACTCCAC
This sequence comes from Drymodes brunneopygia, assembly GCA_013400955.1. Lineage (NCBI taxonomy): Eukaryota > Metazoa > Chordata > Aves > Passeriformes > Petroicidae > Drymodes > Drymodes brunneopygia. The sequence continues at coordinate 109,799 of VZTZ01017378.1, forward strand.
TGAAAGCAGTTCCCTATGGAGAAGTT
>VZTZ01017378.1:109847-121307 GCA_013400955.1 Drymodes brunneopygia
CAAAAAAAAAAAAAAAACAAAAACCCTAACTTGGTGGTGGAACTTTTCTGGTTGTATCTTCCTGGAATTCAAAAACTTTGATCAGAATTCCATCCAATTCAATTAAGACCATATGTGCCAGCAACACTTGTCCTGTCACTTTTTTGGCCCAGCACTGGGATGAAAAGAGGGAGACTTTGAAAAAGGGAGCGGACTTTTGGAGCAGTGAATAACCAAGCTGTGCTCCTTGGCTATGGTGCAGCAAGGGGTTGTTGGCCCAGAAAGTCAATCAGAGGTTGCCTTTTCAGCTCCCCAAAGCAGAAAGCACCAGGAGCCTTCGCTCAGCTGGCGACCAGTTGGAAAGGAAAAAATAGATTGTCATTTTTTCAGGCAGCAGCAGTTGCCAGCCTCAGCTGCAGCCAGTAGAGAGATCCCTTGTTGCCTGAGGAAGTGTCCAGCAGAGCTGCAGGGAACACAGAGTACAGAGGCAGGGCTGGCTCTCTGTGCTCCTGGGGTTTGGGAATGCTCTACCTTCACCGAGCTGCCGGCCTGGCAGGAGCAGAAATCCAACCACAATTCCTCCTGCTGAAAAAGAGGAGAGACAAGGAGCAGGAATACAACTTGATTGTGAAGAGGGAGAGGAAGAGGAGTGCCTGATTTAGCCAGGGGGTGAGTGGAAGTGGGAGTGGAGCATCCCTGCAGCCCCTGGGAGGAAAACCTTGCCAGGACAACAGGAAAGGCTCAGCAAACACAAAGCCTTTGGGGACTGAAGCAAATATTTCAGCTTGGGATGGAAACGCTGATGTTTCAAACAGTGGGGCCACAACAATGATGGGTTATTTTAATGTCCTTGAAGGAAATGGGAAATGGACAGAAATGGGGAATTTTATCACCCCAAAGCTCCAATAGAAGAGCAGGGAGTGCAGAGGGAGCTCCCAACACCCCAGTGCCTCCCCAGGTTCACTGTGTGTTGTCTGCAGGCAGTAATTGACAGCAGCAGTTTAATTAAACAAAAACAGCAAGACAGTTTCTTGCTAAAAGGGCAGGCAACAATAATTTTCCAGAAATGGATCCCTCCAGCTCTCACTGAGGATAAACACTCAGAGCCCTTGCAAATCCTGATAAGTGACTTCGAGCCTGCGGTGTTATCTTGCTTTTTTTTTTTTTTTTTTTAAACACTGTGAAGTTGTTGGGAGGAATAAAAAGAGCCAGAAATCTTTATTATTCTTCCTAAGGGATTCATTGCATTCTACTTTGCATTGCTTCATCTTATTACCAGTTTTCACTGTACATGCTTTTAATAAATACTTATTGCTATAAAGATAACAACATTCTTATCACATTAATGGCTTTGCAGTGGTGTAAATGAAAATGAATATTAATAACGTTAACAGTAACCTTGATACAGTAGAACATCAGTAACTGGGAAATTTTTGAAGTGTTTTACAGTACAAGAAACCTTTCTTTTCTGTTTTTTTTTTCTCTGCCAGCACTGGGAGGGAAAGTAGGAGAGACAGAAATTTAGATATTTGTGGAAAAGGCTCAGTGATTATTTCCCATTATAGATCACTGCAGTCTGGTTTATTAAAAATATCTTCTCATCCCCAATTCTTCCCTGAGGTATTTCTGTTGCCTACCAGCTCTGCAATGAATGAATGCAGACACCATATGGGCACTTGTCTTCCAGCCTGTGTGTGGGTCTTTTGGGGGCTCTGCTCAGATTCCAGCAGATGGGTCAGACTGACATTTCTTTTCTGAACCAGAAGAGGAAAAAAAACCCAACAATGGGGCTCCATTGCCATTCTAGGCAGTTCTGCATCTTCTCATCCAAAAAGCTGAATGAATCAACCACAAAGGAGTTTGTTCCCTTTTATATTGCATCCCTTTGCATTAAAGAAAAAGTCACCTGCAAGTAAATCATCAAATATGGTGATTTTTGTGTGTCTGTACATTCCCCAAACATTCCCCTTTGTTCACATGCAGGCTGAATTTGAGGTTGGGAGCACATGGAGCTGAGCACCAAAGCTTTTTGCCTAATTTTTTTTTCACCTGTGTTGGCCTAAAAAAATCCAACAGGAGCCACTGATAGCAGTGGTTGTATGTTGTGCAGCAGAGAGAATAATCAATTCTGAGCAAAGAGCTCTGTGTTAGTGCAACAAGAGAGGAAATTCCAGTGTGCTGGGAGTGCAGTCACAGGGAACAAGTATTGCAAGATTCCCCAGTACTAAGCAGAGATTTCAGACCCTAAAACCAAGGGTTTATATGAGGTTAAGCCTTGAGATTTTCAAGTCTGAAAAAATCTGATAATGTCAAAGTTATTGTCTTCACTGGGCTGAGCCCTGTCACATTGCTCATTTGCTTTTGTCGTTTGGGGACATTTTTACACTAAGGCACAAATTTAACAGAACAAACAGCAATGTAGAAAAGTACAGATGGCAACTGCAGAGCAGCCAAGCATTGGCTCCAATGGTGAATTTAACTTTAGGGTTCCCTGCTTTAGCAGATGGCAGATTTCAGGCCTGACTTTGCATTGATGCAACTTTCTTGAGTGTAATCTTCTGGTGGGGGGTCAAGTTCACTGAGATTTTGCTTTAGCTGATGGTGCCATTGCCTCAAACATCAAATGAATGTGTGGGTGTGTAACTCATCTCATCTCAGGTGTTTGGGTGGACAGTTTGGGGAAGGCAGCTGGATTTTACAACAGGATGGAGAGTGTCAGCCAACACCTGCTGACAGAAGTTACAAGACACGTGAAATGAAGAATTTTTTGTCTCTGATCAACTAGAATAACATCTTCTTCTGCTTCTGAATGGAGATGGAAATAAGAAAATGTGGCTGTAGCACTGCAAGAACCTGCACTACTCCATCAATGACTCCTGAAGAGCCTGAGGAACTGTGCAAGAGCCTGACCTCGCTGTCAACATATCCTTCTTTTCCACAACATTAGGACAGTGTTCCTATCACTGGCCATAAATGAAAAGTAGCTGCATTTTACAGGAATATGTAGATCCCAGCATGCACATTCACCTCTCAATGCTGGCATCACTAATCTGTCTCTCTCCATCACTCTGATTTACAGCAGTCCTCAAAATGCAGACTAAGGCCTCTCAGTGGTGTTTATCTCACTGTCACTTTGTCACTCTGTCTTGCTCTCATGCCTCCAAGCAGGCAGAAGCTGGCAGCCACTGTCTCCAGCACAGAAGTGTATCAAATAGTGGATTAAAAGTGGCCAGAGGGTTTTGTGGAAACCAGAGGTGTGAGGGAAGGTGGCCAGCTCTCCAAGCAGAGTGATTAAAGATGGCAACGCAGCCTTGGCGGGTTAATGCAGCATCCACTGCCCACAAATAACACCATAATTTCACCATCCAGAAATACCCCAGGGAAATAAACATTTCTCATCATTGCCAGGAAAACAGAATCATTAAGGAGCAGAATGATGATGAAATGCAGAAAAGCCTTGCTTCTTGAGCACAGCACATTAGTTTCTGGGACATGAGGCTCATTTGTAATAGGGATCTAATTCATATAATCAACACCAAGGCTAAACACTGAAGAGAAGATTTTCTGAAATAAAGATTGATTTCTGTGCCAGTCTTTCCATGCTAAACACAGTCCCAAATTGCATTTCTGTGTCCAGGAGCGGATGTTTAGAAGCCTAAATATCCATTTGTGCATACCAATGGGCAGCTTGCCTGTGTGACCAGAAGAAAAGCAAGAGAGGGATGGGTTTTCCAAATCCCAACTCCCTGGTGGTGCTTCTTGGCTCTGGCTGTGAGCAGAACTGGCTCGGGGAGCCTCTCTGTGCTCAGCATTCCTGGGCAGGATCCACAAGGCTTTGAAGGCTCCATGGCACCACTCCGAGCCCTTTGGGTCGGGACGAGGCTCTCGCTCCCTCACATCTGCTGTCACAGCACTGCTGGACTTTCATATTTCCCTCTCCTCCACAAGTCCTCAGAGCCCTTTTCAAGCCTTATTAAGGTTCACATCACACTCAGGCATGATGCAGAGGTCCTAATGACAGGAAAAATGAGGGCAAGAGAAGCGACTTGCTCAATGTCATGTGGCTGCAACCCAGAGACTGCAAGAGGAAGATTTGAGTGTCAGTAGTTAGCTCTGAGCCCTAATGAACACTAATGACTGGCCATATTGATAATTCACAGTGCTCCCACTGGCTTCAACACACACCAAGTGCTGTTGAAATGCTCGTTTGTTCACCCTCAGTGATCACTGGGGCTCTGCATGGTCTCCATCCCACCACCCACTCCACTCTGCAGATGTGGAAAACCACTGAGTTAATCAGATATTGCTCCACGGTGGGAAGCTGAGCATGGAAATGGGTGCAGGATGAGGCATGAAAGAGGATGTTCACAGTGCCTGGCTTTTGGCACATCACTCAATGCCTGATGGAGGGGTGCTGGAGCTGAGAACTTGGTCTGCCTGACTGCCAGAAGAGGAGCAATCTCCACTAGAAGCCCTTTCAAAGCATCTGAATTAGGAGCTGCTTCTCTCTGCTGAGCCTCTGGAGAGATGAACATTAAAGGTCTCAAGCTAGACATGTGAATATTCTCCCTTAAGTGCTTATTATTATTCCCATTTTGCAGGTGGGTGAACTGGAAAGGACAGGACTGTGCTAAATTAAGCGAGCCGGTTCGGCTCCCCCATAAAACTCCTGGAAACGTGTATGAGAGAAAAGAATGTAAAGCTGCATAAATCTCCAGGGGAATATGTTTAGGCTGTAAAAATACACAGACAGCATGGAAATACCTCCAAGAGCTCTGGGGATATATGGTGAGTCATGAGCAGCTTATATTAAATGGTCAACGCTTCTCCAACAGAAGCAATTCCTCATGCGAGACCACAGGAGTCACAGGAATTGGCTTTGCCCCAAACTGCCTGATTCAGCAAGATAGCAGCAGTGTGCAGAAACCCTGCTCCTGTGCTTCAGCTTTCAGGCACTGGGAAAAAAGGAGAAAATAAGAGGGTTTTTGATGGATTCAAGCATGGCAGTATGAGTAGGAACTTACCTGAAAAACAAAAAATAGGTAATCACAGAACCACAGAATGTTCTGGGTTGGAAGGGACCTTAAAGCTCATCTCATTCCAACCCCCAATACCTTCCACTAGACCAAATTTCTCACCATAATTATTGCACAAAATCCATCCCTCCCATGCTATTTCTTCTGCTTGTTCTGTCTCTCGGTTTTCTGCCATCTCTGGCATTCTTCCTAAAGCCAAAAATTCGGTTTGAAGTCGTGGCAGTCATTAAATATTATCATCTAAGAAAGTGTTTATCAGCTCTATCATTGCAGGTGCACTGGAAGAATGATTGCAAATTAAAATGGCTTTGTAACAAGGCCTGAGCTAGCAAAAAGGAAAAGAAAAAAGGCAGAAAAAAGGTATATTAATTTTTCTGAAATTAGGAGATAGAATAACACTTGGAGGAAACATTTATCATTATGTCAGCAAGGAGGTTACATGACTGATCTTTTTAATAATGGTTTTCATAACTTTGAAGGCAAAGACAGTTGGTCTATCTTGGTATTTTTCATAGAACATCTAACAAGTTAAATTACTTCATTTGTGTATCTAAAATGAAGGCTCACACAGCAAAAGCAGGCTTGGAAATTCATCTCTTTGCAGTTTTACAGGGGCAGGGCCCATCTTCTGCTCCTGAAGGAAAAAAGCAGGATGAAATCAGCTTTGGTACTTGAAATATTTATAAATTATGGCTAGAAGAAACAGTCTTTTTTTTTCTTTTGCTTTGTTTTTTTTTTGTCCAGCACTATGAGATGTTTGTCCAGAATGTAAATAATTTTTAAGGAAAGATTCATATGTGCACGCACACAACTTGCATGTAAATGTGCTTCATGCCACAAGCTGTTTTATTAATTCTTGAGCTCCAGTTGAAGGCTGGGGTTTGCAAGGGACTTCATGAATGAAGAGCAACAGATGGGAAAGAGGAAGGACTGGGGTGTGCAGAGAAAAGAGCCTATGAAATGCAGTTAATCTGCTTTTTTCTGGAGACAGACAGAATGGTAAAAATCACTTAAGGAAACAAGATACACATATAATCCAAGCACTCATTAGAAAACATCCCTGATCAAATTTTAAATGCTTCATTTTGAATTCAGGAGCTGGAGGAGGAGTAATGAATGATACGAAAGTGAAAGCTCAGGGCACTGGAGTGTGCATGGAAAGACCCAGTGACCTTCAGTTCCCTGCCAGTGGCTCAGAGACCAAATGTGACAACACAAAACAGATCTGGAGAGCCACAGTTTGTGAATGGGACAGAAAAGGAAAAAATTGTTCTGCAAGAGGAACTAAACAGCTCCAGGAGTGACAGCCTTCCCTCCTTATCCACCAGAGCAAGGTGAAACCATGGGGTTGTTCAGATGGGAAAAGAGGAACCAGGAGCAGAGATCCTGCTGACTCCAGTGTGTGTCTTGACCCCAAACCACACGTGGTGGGGACAGGGAAGCCACCTGAGCATTTCAGCAGATCTGAGAAGTCTCAGAGCATCTTTCATCATTTAATCTGCTGCTCAGCTCTCTCAGCCTCTTCATTAATCAAAGCTCAAAACGCATTACAGATTCCTAAAGACCTTTCTAAAAAAAAAATTTATTAAAGCAAACCATTTAAACAGAGCTTGAAGCAACCTAATGTCAAGCTCTTGGCTGCTGCCTCCCCCAGTTTTGCCATCGCTGTGCTGAGCCCTGGGGTGCTGTCACCTCTCTGAGAGGTGCAGGAGGAGCAGGGTGGCACCCTCAGGCCAGCAGCACACGTGAGCTGCTCCTGGTGCCAAGCCAAACCCATCTCCATTTGTGTTCTGGATCAGAATTCCTCCTTCACACTCCTCACAGAGCTCTGCATGAAACAGGTTTCAAAGCTTTGCCTGCCCTGGGAATCACAAGCACGTGCTCCCAGAAGCAGCAGGTTTTCACAAGGCTCCAAGGTGTGGTGCCACAAAAGAATTATGGTAATTCTGAGCACTGAACCATTTAAATTCTATTTTAATTGATTCCCAGCTACCTCACAACTCCTTCTTATTGTTAAATCAGTGGTGGATGAAAGTAGCAGGAGGTAACATCTTCTGTGTTGCTGCAGGGAGAGCACGTCTAAAGCAAGGCAGTAAATCCTGGGTGCCTCACTGCCAGAGAGATGCAGACAAATTGGAAGAAATTCATAAGAAGAGCCATAAAAATGATTAAAGGTCAGAAGGGACTGAGTTACGAGTGAAGATTAAAGGAACTTAATATGCATCACTTGGCTAAATGATGACTAAGAGGGGAATGATACCCTTCAACAAGTACATGGAGGGCAGAAAGATCACCAGCAAAAGGGAACTCTTTGGAGTTCACACAGCTGAAGGACACACAGCTCAGGATGAAAGGATGGCATCAGGCAAAAGGCAACTGGCTCTCAGCTTCCATCATTAAAACCTAACAGGTAATTTGTGGGAAACCAAATTCTGCCACATTTACCTAATCAGGCTTCAGTTTTAATTTTTGCCTGTTCCAAGGACAAAGGCATTGTCTTCAATTAAAGGCTGAGCATGAATTCCCAGAGGCATTCCAGGGATGTGCATGCCAAGCAGAATAATTCCCAGCCCAAGTTGGGAAAACAGCAAAAAAAAAAAGGCATTCAGAGTTTCTGAAGGTTGATGTACCCTTTACTCAGAGCTGAAGGATGTACAAGATATGAAATTAGTGATGTGAATGTGCCTGTTGCCAGGATACCAGGGGCAAAATGAGAGTAACAATGCATTTCTTTAAAATATACACATTCCATTAATTCCAGTGAGAATTACACCAATATTTTAATGGGGGAACAGACAACTAAGAATAGCAAATATTCCTGCAATTTTTTCCCACAGCCTCGGAGTTGGGAGAAGAGCTGAAATAATCTCTGGGGGTGCTGGAGGGCTGCACATCCTCAGCCCAGCCCGTGTCAGAGGGCAGCCGTGCATCCAACGGGATGGGAATTCTGCCCGGAATTGGGCTGAGCTGCGGCTCTGCCAGCGCCGGGACTCCCAAAGCTCTTAAATACAACATCCATAGCACCTGGTGGCTCTCCGGGCTCACTGCACGGAAACTCCCGCCTGGATTTACAGCTCCCCACCCAGGAAATTGTTTGCCCCCAGCTCCACCACACCTTTGCTTTCCCTGGAAAAGGGGAGCCCTGAAGGTGCTGGCTCAGGCAGCTCCGCTGGAGAAGGTGGCAGGTCCCTTGGCTCGTGGCGCAAAGGGGACAGAGAGGTTTTGGGGAAGTTTTGGGCTTTTCCTGTCGCTGCCCACATCTGTTTCTGGTGGAATTAGGATTTGACGTGAGGATAATTTGACTTAGTGCTGGCACCCTGCAGCAGCATCCCTTGGGAAGGGCTTTGGAAAGCGCACTGGGGATGGAGGTCGTGGGAAAAGGGCTCCCCAAAAGCAGCCGGGGTGGGAAGCAAAATCCTGCTCGGTCCTTGCGGGCAATGAACTCCTTCCTCTGCCTTCTGAGTTTGGGAGAGGGGAAGCACAAAGCAGAAACATCTGCATTTCTAAGCCCTCTCTGTGAGAATAACCCCGAGCTGCTGATGCTGGAAGAGGCACGTGGAGGAAGAGCAGCCCGTCCCCGGGATTAGCATCCCATTGCAGCGGGGCTCTGAGGACACAATCTGATCTATTTATCCCACGGTTAAATCTGCCTATAAATGCACAGCTCTGCTGCTGGCAAACCCAGCCACTGGACCTGGCCACCAGATTTCTGCCCCAAACCACAGCCAGGAGAAAGGACTCACGTGGTTAAAAAATCACCTTTTAAATTCACACGTTTGCACTACTAATCGTGTGCCTGCTTTTTGACACTAACTAAAGGACTCTCCCATCTTTTTCACCACATAAGCCTGCTCAGAGCTAAGGAATATGTACAAACTTGTTTTAAAAGTGGGATGATTCTTCATGTGTTGCAGAGTAAGCATGGCAACCAGCAGAAATCAGATTTACAGAGGTGGAGGTCAGGACCTTTCTTTTTATGAAAACCAATCTAGTCAGAGATAGCTCTACTATAATTTCTATATTGAAACTTCTTCATTTCCTCCCTCTTTGAACTCTGAATCATGAGAATTAAAGGTCAGTCTCAGCTGTTAGATTTTTAGGCTGTTTATTCTGATTTTTCTTCCTCTGGCAATCATTACAAGAGCGTGTAGTGACAGGACAAGGGGTAATGGATTCAAACTGACAAAGGGCAGGGTTAGATGGGATATTAGAAAAAAATTCTTTACAGTGGGGGTGGAGAGGCCCTGGCACAGGCTGCCCAGAAAAACTGTGGCTGTCTTATCCCTGGAAGTGTTTAAGGATGGGTTGGACAGGGCTTGGAGCCACCTGGGAGAGTGGAAGGTGTCCCTGGCCATAGCAGGGGTGGGACTAGATGAGCTTTAAGGTCCCTCAACCCAAACCATTCTTTGATTCTGTGAATTTTCTTGGTAGTACAGTTCCTGGGGAGGGATTTATTATGCCATTAAAGTGTGTGTTTTCCTCCCCATCTCTCCAGGTAACACTAGAGACAGTCTGTGAGTGTCTGTGAGATGGGCAGGCTCAACCTTTATGGAGTGCCTGGAAGTTTGAGCTCCCACGTGTGGAAAACACCACCAGGATTTCTGCTCCAGCTGCTGCTTGGTGAGGAATAATGTAAACAGAGACTTCCCCAGGGAATGAGGATCTTGTTTTCGCGACAGCTTCTTTGATTTTTTTGTTATTTAAAAATATAGAAAAAGGAAGGGAGTGTAATTACACAGAAATTTGGCTAAGGATAATTGCTATTCAGAGCATCCCACGAGGCCAAAAAAAGGCCTTGGAGGGCAGCATATTTAACTCAGAACAGAAATGCTGAATATGTGTGAGTATTTTATAAATCACAGGTTCCATCTCATCAGGGTCTTTATTCTGGGTGGGTTTTTTTACCTAAAAACCAGGTGAGATTCAGATGTGATCTGAACAGAGATACATACGTGGTGCTGTAGGAAATGTGCGAATGTGTGACTTTAAAAACCTTTTTAAAATTTTTATTTGGTCTTACAGGTGCACAATCACCCGCTTGAAATCTTTAATCTGTTTGGCTCCTAATCAGAGCAGTGTAATTTGTAAACTTCTGCTTTGCATTTTACTATTAAGGTGCATATGGTTTCATTGCAAAACAGATTCCCACAGAACTGGGTGAGTTTTTAGATGCTTTTGGAAGTTAAAACCAAAGATGGGCTTGATTATGAAAGGAAGTACTAAAATAGAGAATTCACTGTTCTTTCATGTTCAACTCATGCTTCGTCACTTCAGACTCTTAGGAATAATATTGCTGAGGATTAAACACGTGGATTTAAGCTTAACAGTGTAAGGAGGGAAATATGAAGAGTTTTCCTTTTGATATCATTGGCTTTGCAAGTCATTAAACCTTTGAGGGAAATGGGATGTGCTGCATCTCAGAAAGGATGTGTGTGTGTGTCACAGACTTAATAACCAGACTACGCATTTAAACACATATTTATCATCATGGAACCATAGAACAGTTTGGGTTGGGAGGCACCTTAAAGCCCATCTTGTTGCACCCCCCCTGCCATGGGCAGGGACCCTTTCCACAGTCCCAGGTGGCTCCAAGCCCCAGTGTCCAACCTGGCCTTGGGCACTGCCAGGGATCCAGGGGCAGCCACAGCTTCTCTGGGCACCCTGTGCCAGGGCCTCCCCACCCTCCCAGGGAACAATTCCTTCCTAAAATTTAATCTCAATTTGCCCTCTGTCAGTTTAACAGTTTTAATGTATGTTCATTTATATATATATAATAATTTTTTTTTTTTAGTAGGATCTCTTGTTTGAGAACAAATCTTGCATTCACTGAGTAGAAGATTTCTCAGCCACGTTTGTGCTGTTGCCATTGCAAGCCCGGAGCAGGGCCGTGGGTGCTGCCTGCAGCCTGCCAGGTGTGGAGAGGGAAGGTCTGACTCTCTCCAGCCCCGCAGCCTTGNGAATGGGATGGGCACTGCGGGAAGGTGGGGGGTCCCAGGCCGAGGCTCCCCAAGTTTGGAGGCGGCAGGACTTTGCGGGAAGTTGGGCAGCAGCAGCAGCAGCAGCNCAGCTCGAATTCCTGTCGGGTGGCTCAGGAGGTGCCAATATCCCTCCCGATGCTCTCGATCCATCCATCCCCCGGAGCTGCCGCGGGCGGTTCTTGGGGTCCGGAGGATGCCCCGCATCCCGCCCCGGGGGGTTCCGCGGCGCATCNAGCCGCGGGGCAGAGCCGAGCGGCAGCACTCCGCCTCCCGGGCTGCGCAGCGCGGCCGGGGAGCGGCGGGGCTGCTCCCTCCCTCCCCCTTCCTCCTCCTCCTCCTCCTCGTCCTCCGCCCCCCTCCCGCAGGGCAGAGCCGGCGGAGGCGGCGGGCGCGGGGCAGAGCGGAGCTGAGGCGGCGGAGGTAGGAGCGCGGGGATGGGATGGGATAGATTGGGATGGGATGGGATG
>VZTZ01017378.1:123112-170973 GCA_013400955.1 Drymodes brunneopygia
TCCTCCTCCTCCTCCTCCTCGTCCTCCGCCCCCCTCCCGCAGGGCAGAGCCGGCGGAGGCGGCGGGCGCGGGGCAGAGCGGAGCTGAGGCGGCGGAGGTAGGAGCGCGGGGATGGGATGGGATAGATTGGGATGGGATGGGATGAGATGAGATGGGCCCCCCTCCCGCAGGGCAGAGCCGGCGGAGGCGGCGGGCGCGGGGCAGAGCGGAGCTGAGGCGGCGGAGGTAGGAGCGCGGGGATGGGATGGGATAGATTGGGATGGGATGGGATGAGATGAGATGGAATGGGATGGGCACTGCGGGAAGGTGGGGGGTCCCAGGCCGAGGCTCCCCAAGTTTGGAGGCGGCAGGACTTTGCGGGAAGTTGGGCAGCAGCAGCAGCAGCAGCAGCCGCGGGGGCAGCGCCGGGCACGGCTGGNGGGCTCGGGGGATGCGGGGCTCCAGCCGGGGGACCCGGGGCTGTCCCCGCTCCCCGGGTGCTCCCCGGGTGCTCCCCGGGTGCTCCCCGGGCACAGCATCCCCCGGAGCCGCGGCAGGAGCGGGGGGGACGCGGTCGGAGCGGTCCGAGCTCCGCGGGACCCCGCGGGGACAAAGCGCGGATGCTGTCACTGCCCCGCAGCCGCGGATGGCGCTGGGCTCGGGATTTGCGAGAGCAGACACTTGGAAAAAGGGGCTTTCCTGAAAGAGCCATTCAATCCCGGCAGCGCATCCCACCTGGCATGGATGGTGCCGTTCGCTGCGAGTATTTTTGGGTGAAGAGGGGTATTTCTTAAACGCGAGCTGTTGGCTGTTAAAAATAGCTTCATAGCTGCTGAGAATGCAGGCAAGGTTCAGTGACGGGTTATTATGGTCAGAGGCTGTTAAGCAACAATTCACCAGCTGAACTTTGGCGGTCTCGTCGATGGGTTTCTCGTTTTCTTCTTCTTTTTTTTTTTTTTTTTAAATTTTCCTCTGCTGCTTCATTGTAATACTCCAGCCGTACTCTGCAGTGATCTGACTGCCTTAGGCACAGACAGATTTGTAGGTTAATAGGATATGTGAGAGTATTGCTCGGATGGTGCATCCAAACACCTACCAAACTTAGATCTGTAAATGTTTTAAATTTTTATTTTATTAATTATAGCATTCTATGACCTAAAGTCCCCTTCTCATTGACTTCCTTGCATATGACATCAGAATGGTTTCACTTCTTGAATTGTTAGCCAGACCAAAAACCCATCATCATCATCATCTCCTGTAGAACAAACACGTTCTTTTGTGTTTTGAGACTAAAAAAAAAAAAGAGAGCAGAGTGGCCAGCTGAGCACATCACAGATTAAATCTCAAAGTTTGCTGGAACTGTTCATGAAAAGTAAATATTTTTAAGGTTTAACTGCAAATCGTATGTGCTTGTTTGGGTAAACAAACACCTGATTCAACAGCACTGCACTTGCTACTAACTGGGGACTGCTTGATTTTGGCAAAGAGGGAAATTTCCATCAATAAAACATCCCCAAATGTACATGAACCATATATATATATTTATATCTGTGCTATTTATATACATATATATGCTTTTTCTATACGCTCACTCACAGACAGTGACTCTCACTTAAAACCAGCAAGCACTGAGGGAGTAGCTGCCTTGAAGCCTCTTTTTGTCAGTGATTAAAATGTTGTCACACGTCTCGTGCCCTGAGAGCTTCTCTGCTGCTGCTGGTGCCATTTCACTCTTGGGCATTGAGTCAAAGGATTCATCTGGCTCTTCACGTGCCAAAAGAAAGAAAATCAATTTGAATGCAGAAAGGAGGAAACTACTTGTATGAGGAGTGTGTAGTGAAACTACCTTCTTTATTTCCTTTTTTTTTTTTGTTTTTAATAGCACTCAGATCCCGTGTCTGTGAGTTGCAGCCTCTGTGCGAGTTCTGAAATCAATAACAGAACAGTTTTATGGTTCAGATTTTGTCGTAGGAGGGCTAATCTCAAAATCAGAGTGTTTTATTTGGTGGTTTGTAAGAGGAACATGACAAAACAGTGGAGATTTACGTTGCAAAACACTTAATTCCACTAATGTGATGGAAGGCAGTAATGGATTTTATCTTCATTGCTAAACTAAAGTAGGTATCTGGGAATCACATAAATGAGAAGGATGAAGCAGACTCTCATATTTGAATTATTTCACGTGGTTGAAGGGGAAGGATGAAGGTATGTAATCCACTGGCAGCATTAACAGGATAGGATTATGTGGGCATAATCACAGACATGCAAATAAGGCACTGCTTATTTTATATTTTAGCACTATTTTAAGCAGCCTGTGGCAGGATCTCTGTGAGAATGGGGAGTTTCAGTGGCCAAAGCTTTTGCTGGCAGCCCAGGTGATTTGAGTGTTACTGAATGTGTTTTTAAAGATGGGCTGTGGCCTGGTGCTAAAGCACCTCTCAAAGCATTGGTTTGTATTTAGGATTGAGTGGTTTGGGGGATGGCAGCAAACTCTGCCAAAGCTGCTGAGTTATTGCTGGCCAGCAAGGGTTTCTTATGGAATTCCTCTGCTGACTGGGAAGGGAATCCTTCCTGTTATAAACTGCTTTTCCTGCACTGAGTGCTTCCTTATACGTCCACGGAGCAAAATCTCAGGATTGTAGCTCAGCGTTGTGTCACCCCTGGGTGCTGACAGGATTTCCCCAGAGGTGAGCTGGCAGCAGAGGGCTGATCTCACCTCAATGACATGTGGATTCAGGAACTGGGAACACCCAGCTCTGCTTCTCTTCCAGCATCCCTCAGGTGAAGAAAAGCCATGCCACAAAGAGATACTGATATCCCTCTCTCCCTCCTAATTCCTCCTGCAGTTAATGTATATCCCACAGCCATAAACTCCAAGGAAATGTGCTCTTAAATCATTCAGTGCTGCTCTGGGCACTTGCCTCATGTGGAACACTCTCAGATATCTCAGAGGCTTTGCAGAAGCTGTACCCTGGTTTGAACTGGGCTCCTTAATTGCTGTCTTTAGACTTCCATTTTCCCTTTAACCCACCTATCTTCCTCCATACCTCGCACAGGGAGGGGTAATTCTAAATTCCCACCAGACTCCTTGGCTGGAGTTATGTTGCTCAGCTGGAAGAATCCAAAGTGCTGTGGAAAAACGTGGTAGATTTCCAATAAGAGAGCATTTTTTTCACTGCCTTCCCCCACAAATTAGTATTTCTTATTTATTTATGTTTTTTTAGAGAAGTGCCCTGTTTTTCTTGCTGACCAAGGGGGTGGTGGCAGATCTGGAGTCTAAACACAGCTATTCAGGGGAAGGAATCTGTAAGCTCCTGCAAGTTCTTATCTCGAAGCAGCCTGAATTGCACCCAACTTTCCACTTACTGCAATTTCACTAAAATGAACTAATGATCCACAGCTTTGCTGTGACCAGTTCTCTTAAAAATTTGTGTGGCTGCCCGTGTATCTGACAGAAAACAGGCTGTGTTTGTTGGGTTGTGTTTCCCGGGCTCAAAGACACGATTACAATCCTGTCCTGGTTGCCTGGATTGGGTTTTTACAGGTGAGGGAGACAGGGAAGCTCCCGAGGAGGTGGAGAGCCCTGCAATGGGAGCCCTGCAATCCTTTGATTGCACAGCTGTGCCTGACAAGCCACTGAACAGCACTTCAGGGGCAAGCAGTTAATGCAGCTTTGCCATGGAATATTTATTCATTTATGTTACACCTGGTTTCCAGCAGCTGTTTGAACGTGGCTTGTAAGCTTTGGTTTTAAGGAGAGTCCTCTGAGGGGAGATAAGCAGGGGATGCCTTGAAAGAAGGAACAGGAGGGGAAATGTTGTCCTGATGGGTGTTGGTGGCTGGTGACAGTGACAGGGCGCCTGTGTGGGACCTGATGAGGTGGGGAATGTGGGCAGGAGTGAGGGACCTATCGCACACTCTGTCCCACTGCCCCTGTCCCCTCTGCTGGCAGCACACCAGAGGTCACAGGACAGAATCTCAGACTGGTTTGTGTGGGAAGGGAACTTGGAGCTCCTCCAGTTCCACCCCCTGCCATGGGCAGGGACACTTCCCACTATTCCCAGGTGTCCCCAAACCCATCAAACCTGGCCAAAATGGGTCAGCCACAGCTTCTCTGTGCCAGGGCCTCACCACCCTCACAGGGAACAATTCCTTCCGATTATCCCATCCATCCCTGCCCTCTGGCTCTGGGAAGCCATTCCCTGTGTCCTGTCCCTCCATCCCTTTTCTCCAGTCCCTCTCCAGCTCTCCTGGAGTCCCTTCAGGCACTGGAAGGGGCTCTGAGCTCTCCCTGGAGCCTTCTCTTCTCCAGGCTGAACACCCTCAGCTCTCAGCCTTTCCTCACAGGACTGATGCTCCAGCCCTCTGATCACTCTGGCCTGGAGCCCCTCTCCTGCCCGGACCCTCCAACCCCAACCTGTTGCCTCTTCTCATTCCCAGATCCACCTTCCTCCAACTCCCACAGTTGCTTGAGCTGCCTGAAACCCTTGTTTCCCAAACCTCAGCACCTGGCTGCTGATTTCCTTCTGACCTTGCCAGAAATGAACTGATTCACATCAGCTCCAGACACGTTTTTGGAGCTCCTGGTGCTGTGAACCTTCCCCTTTTGGTTTGCTGAAAGCAGCCACAGCCATGGGTTTCCTTGGAAATGAGCCCAGTCCTGTGGAGAAATGCTGGGATGGAGTGGCAGGGAAGCAACACAGGTTTTTATTTGTTTATATACCAAGCAGCACCAAATACACACTTAATATTCCAAAACTTACTATGCCATCATTTACTCACCAAATAAGCACAGCATTTTATAAATAAATGGGGTTTTATGCCAAATCTGTATCTAAGGTGGGTTGTTCCTCACTGTAAAAGGTGCAGATCTGTACCTAAATAGCAAAATACTCAAACTGACATTTTCCATTTGATTCACGCCTTCCAGTAGGAAAAAATAAGTTTCACAAAGAGATATTTTTTTCCTGTAGAAAAACCTTGATTTTCATTGTGGGTGAACATACCCTGCTATCTTACCATGAAATTAGAAAAAAAAAACCGATGAGACTGAAAAAGGCTCTTGTATTATTATATTTTACTTTGTTTTTGCATTTATTGGTGTTCGGCTTGAATATGACAAGTTTAATTTAGACTGGTAACTTCTCAGGATGGCATAGAATAGAGGGAAGGTCATTTCTTTGAAATAAGTCATTGAGTTACAGGTGAGTTTGAGCTGGGAAGAGCTCTGAGGTCAGACAGGAGGGAAGATAAAATGTAAAGGTCAAAAGTCATACAGAGGAAACAAGATAAGACTGCTTTGAAAAATGAAAAACTGCAAGATACAAAGGACGAAAAAAATAAAGATTTATGTGCAGCATGTGTAACTTAGGAGATGGAAGAAGCCTGGTAGTGTTCAAAGAGTGCTCTGAGGATGGGAAGCACATGGATGGGAGTTTGTGATACTGGATGGTTTGTCCAATTTCAGGTCTTGGAACAGTGTGAAGAAAAAGCACTTAATTAAAAGTGCTTTAGAACTGGCACCAAATGAGGAGTGAGATACCAACAAATAGGAGAGACCTCAGGAAAAAAAAATTAGCAGAAATCAAGATTCTGGAAGGTTTTGCCCATAATTTGGAGGAAATGTAAGAACCCAATATCAGCCTTGCTGTGCCTAAATTGGGATATAATGGTCTGAGTGCCAGAATTTATTAATCCAAGGAAAAAGGACTCTTTGACTGGTGCAGCCAGGAGGTTTGTCTGTGTAAAGGTAGAAATAGGAAATGGAGAAGGATGGTTTAATAGTTTATTAGGAGAATATATCACATAATGAGATGGTTTTGCCTGCAGGCCCAGCTCCTCACAGGGGAGCTTCATCTCCTGAAAATTCTTTAGCAGCTCTTAAACCAACGCTTCCTTGCAAGCCCATCAAATACCATATCTAACATTCCTTCCCAGCCTCTTTGATTCTGGCCACTTTTTAGTTGTAATTTGTCTTTTTTTGCTTAGCTCTGCAGATATTAGATAATGTTAAACAGATATTGGTAATGTTAAGTAAATTAAATGGATAATGAATCTCAAATTGTCAAGTTTATCATTTTGCAGATGTATTTCACTGTGTTGGGCTGGTGATTGGGCTCCTGCTCTTGTCTTCCACCCGAGTTGTTTGCATTTTTAGGGCTGCTGCTGTACAGTTGTTCCTTCTGATTGCTGCAGCTTGAGGACATTTCCTGGAGCCACTTTCTGGAAAGGATTTTGGGTGCTGCTGTTGAGATGGAAGAGGGGCAGGTTTTGAACGTGTCCATCAGATTTTGAGCCCGTGCCCAGGTGATTCCAGGGAAGGAACAGTGATTCACACTGTAAAATTCACACCTCCAGAATCAGGGATTCTCTGCCTGCTTTGTGTCTCCCTGGAGCTCCGGGCTGGGATAACACTGAGACATCTGGGCTGTAACTGCATCTATTGCGAGCGATAAAAATTCAGATAAAAACCCTGCTGTGCATGAAGCACTGCCAATAGGAACTGCAGCACGAGATGCAGTGATGGGCTCTTAATTTAAAAAGACAAAACCATGTTCTTGAGCACTCCAGCATTGAGTAGTACAGCTTCATGCCCTGAGCGACTCATCGGAGCCGTTCGTAAAGTAAATAATTCAGAGGAAAAGTTTCATCAATTATAAAGCTCTGAAAACAGTTTCTCAGGTTGAGGATTAACTTGCCTGAGGATCAGATAAGGATAAATCAGAATGAAACCACTACTGCACTTGACATTTCGTATTAGAGTTACTTTGCAAAGCTGTTTATACCGTCTTTAAAACAAGAAATGAGATGTGAGAGATGAGCAGAAGGGAAGAGTGGAATCTCAGCTGATCCTCTCAGGAAGGGTTTCCTTTTTGAGGAAAAAGGAAATCATAATTTGTCTGACATCAGGTGATTTTAAACAGGGAAGTTTTTTAACCCTTCAGAGTAGATTTTTAAGCATTGCTGAGGAGATCAGCAAAATGAAAAATACACAGCAGAGTAAATCCAGTCTAGATTGGTATCCATGGAAATCCCACGTGGATTTATCTGCCATTAAAACAGGTCAGGAGTAATTCACCTTTTGGGTTTCACTAGTGTGAGGGGGACCAGGATCCTGTGGGAGTGGGAGCAGTTTTCCAGTTGTTTTGGAGGCATTTGGAGCCCTCTGCTCCCCAGGGAGGGTGGCAAGGCTGGGAGAGCTGGGTCCCCCTCCTGTGCTTGTCAGGGAGCAGCTTTAGCTGGAGTCAATAACTCTCCCAGATGGGTTCCACTCACCTGCTGCTCGTTCCTGCTCCAGCTGTAAAAATTGAGCATTCTCCTGGTTTAGTACCAGAGCTGGAATGCTGCAATAACTCATTTTGGTGTAATACAGGGGAATGCACAAAAAGCCTCTGCTGAGTTTTGATAGTGTTTTCCTGTAATGATACCCATTAAGTGGGTGTAGTCATCTCTCCAGTTTTTCATTTTTTTTGTCTTGCTGTGCTGGAACATTGGATAATAAATGGAAAAAAAAAGCCCTAAAAATGTGCTGTGAAAATACAGATAAATATGTAAATACCAACAGTATCTTTTTTGGACTATTACAATTCCTCCAATCTAAAGCTTTCCAAAACTGCAAAAAATGAACAGGCACTTTATGACAATTAATATTTATGCATTAAAAACGTGCCTGTTACTGAAACAAGAGTATCCCATCCATCATCACTAAACATTTTAACACTGCAGAACTTTAATACCCTCCTTTCTGTATTTTGAAAGATGGCAAATAATTCCGAAACAGCAAACATCATTAAGTTGCATTTAACAAAAAAACTTGGAAGGTTTCAAATGAGATAACATAAATGCTGTGCTCATTCCAAACAACAATTCTCTGGATGAACTTCTGGCTTCATTAAAGTCAATGAAATATCTTCCTGCTGACTTCAGCATGCCAGGATTTCAAAAAAATAAATTGAAATGGGATCTTTAAAAGTTTCCTTCTTGATGAGTGGCTGGAGCTAAAGCCATTCTGCTGTGCTTTTTCTGTGCATGTGTTATTTAGCTCAGCCAGGAGGTCTCGAGGTGGAGATAATGTCTGCTGGGGACGAGGGAATGCGAGCAGGAAATAATATTTCTCTCTGAAATAATCCATCAGTAGCTGTGCTGTCCCAGAGGCCCCTTTTTTGTGGAGACCCTGCAGATGTGGAGCCCCCTTGGAGTGCTGAGGGAAGCCAACCATGCAGGTGGACATTCCTCTGAAGGATATTTAGGCCTTCAAAGTGATGGAAAAGCCCCAAAGTCCAGCTCTTTATTTATGGCACTGCAAGTGCAGCGCTCAGCCACGGCTTTGGGGACGTTTTTAGCTTTGTCCTTTTGGCATCAGGGGTTTCTGTGCAGCAATTGAATAGGAGGAAGGAATTCATTTGATTTAGCCATGTCAAGCTGAAAATGAAGTTCCTCCTTGCACATCCTTCGAGGAACCCTCAGTGGTCTGGATTTAGCTGCCATCCGCTCCCTTTTTTCACTGGGATATTTTTGAACTTCCTCTGCTGATAAATATTTACAGTCTGTTTATCTTTCATCTCATTTCTGTTATATAGTGCTTACAGATTTTTTTTTTCACCCCCATAAATAATTATTACTGCAGAAATTGGTGTTGCAAGCCTTGATATTGCAGTGCCAGCAATTCTGTAATTTTAATTGAGGCTGGCTGACAGTACTTCTATTAATTATCCAGGAGAGGCTTATGGCTTTCTAAAAGAGAAGTGTATTTCTGGCTGGAGGAGTTGGAAGGGGAGTTGTAATTGCTTTATGTCTGGAGTGCAGGTTTAGGTGCAGGAGGCTTGGCTGGATTAGACGTGGCCATTGCTGAGGATCAATAAAGCATGAAAAGGGGAAAAGCTGTTTCAAATTTGTAAAAGTTTGAGCCACCAGGATGCTGCTGAGCTCAGAGTGAAAAATGCAGCTGTTTCTTTTGGGTTTAATTAAAATCCAGTGAAAGACAATTCGGAGAGGCCTGAGTTGATATTAATTACTTGGAGCATGGGAATGATTGGAGCAGGTGAAGGATTTCCTTCACCAAATCCTGCACAGCCTTTTCTTGTGGCCTGATCTCTATGTGATTCTCTGGTGCTGCCCAGCTAAATCTCAGTGCCCTTTTCCTGTGCCTTCCAAATTCCTTCGTGGAGTTGTGTTTTTCCTGATGTGAATATGACAATGCCACTTTAATTGGATAACAGCAGTTGTCACCCTGCAAGAGGGACTGTGATGCCCAGGGGCCTCAGAAGTATCTGCGTGAAAAATAAATAAATAAAACATCTAAAAAGCTTTGCTAAGAAGCAGTAAATCTAAAAATTGATCTGGTTCACAGCATTGAAATGAGGTGCCTTATTCTCTTACAGCGTAAAGCCACAAGATGTCACTTATTTTGTGCACCACTGTTCTGGGGAGAAGCATGCCCTTGGCATGGAAAAGATTAAAAAGAAAAAAGGGAACTGGCTTTGTTTCTGTTTGTGTTCCTAATTGGCAACTGTCTTCCTTGATAAATATTTTCCTCTTAAAATAGATCATATAAACTCATTTCTCACAGATCAGACAGACTTGCATTTTTTATGAGCCTTAAATGTCAGCAGTGCCATTTTGAGACTCAGTCTTTAAGAAAATAATTAATAGGCTTACTCCATTTCCAAAAGGAGGAGAGTACATTTTACAGAAAGGATGGTTTTATTGGTATGAACTGTTCTGTCATTAAAAACACTTTAACCAATGGTTCACACAGATATTTATCTTCAGCCAAGTTAAAAGGAGTGAGAGGAGTTTTTTAAGCCATACAGAAGGTGGAAGCACTTGAGGAGAGGGAAAGGAATATTTCTGAAGTTAGAGATCTGCCTCTAGAGTGGTGCAGTTCATCCTCAGGGTTTAAAGGCTTCAAGAGGTGGAGCAAAGGTAGATGGGCATTTGTCTGTAAAGGGGAAAAACAGCTCCTGGTACCCAATTCAAAGCTGGATTTCCTGACCTGGATGGGCATGGCCAGTGTCAGGGAGCAGGAGGAGGTGACAATTCCTCACCAGTGAGAGTGATGGACAAAGGGTTCCTCATCCTGGGTGTGTCCTGTTCCACTGTGAATTTTCCCTCCCATTACCAGAGATGCCAGATTGAGAAGTGCAGACCCTTTTCCTGTTCCATGGCCACATAATCCTCCTGCTCTTTTGGTTTTTGGCCTGCACTCAAAGGCAGCACCATTAAAAAGGGGAAATTAAATTTTCTGGACTTGAAGCAGAAAGGCTGAAAATTGAGTGATTTCCTGAAGGATAATGATTGGTGATTCCCTCCCCCCTCCCACAGTGGTAGCACTGTAGTTTGTTTTTACATTTTAAATGTCCCTTCTCCCTCAGATTTCAGCTTGGGATGGAGTCCTGCTCACCCTGTGGATCTCATGGAGCTTGGAGGATGTAAATCCACAGCTCTGAGTGAATGATGTGAGAGCTGCTCTCCAAATCATTTTCCATCTCAGTCCTGAGGAGCAGCTGTGCTGAAAGGCTACCTGCCTTCATTTTTCATCTGAGGTGAAAAATGTACTCCAGCATGGCATTCTGGCTGCAGGCAGAGTACATGACACACTTTCCCCTCCCTTTTTCCTCCGTGCTTGAGCTAAAATAGAGGTGAGCAAAACACTCCTGAGCTAATAGAAACAGTGCTGGCTTCTAAATGCAGCAAATCAGTGTTTTAGCACCTCGTATGAAACCAAATCTGTTAATGAGAGCTCCAGTTCTTAGCTGGGAGTTGTTTGTGACAGGGAGGGTTTCATTTCCTGCTGCAGGTCTTGCACCATTGCTCCTGAAAGTGCCATCTGCCAGTTTTGGCCCCAAAAAGTGCTCCCTGTCCCAGCTCTGGGATGGGGAGCACGATTGCAGCTTGGGAGGCTGGGAAAATTCAGTTTCTCTGTCTTATTGAGCTTGTGAAAGGCTGAAATCCATTGTGTTTAATATGGTTATACTGGGGGAAAGTCAGAGACAGTGCTGTCTGCCTTAGGAGGTTTATTTAGAAATTGGATTGCTGCTGGCTTTCTGTCTTGTGTAACACATACCTGAATTTCATTCAAAACCCCTCAATTCCTGTGTAATGGGATTCTGGGTGGTGAGTTAGGAGGTCTAGATTTTTCTTGGATTTCTACCATTTTATTCCAAATGATATTACAGGTGACACATGTCAGAACTCTGTCATTCTGTCACCCAGAAGTGGAGCAGCACCTTTGAAAAGCACTCTGAGATCTGATGTTGGGAGTTTCTCACCCTTTCTGGACCATAACCAAACCCCAAAATACATTTGAGTGCACTCTGGCCTGAGGCTCGTTGTATGGCAGGAATGGTTACAACTGCATTTTCTCATTTAATTAGTTATCACCTTGGGCAGAAGCTTCTCTGTAAAAACACTGATAAAATAATCAACATTGTATTTAAATGTTTGGATAAACATTGTCTGTTCCAGATCAGTTTTGTTGGTCCTATATAAATAACCTAAAGGAGGAAAAATAAGAATAACACCAAATGCAAGTTTTCATATGCAAAAGAAGGAAACCCAAATAATCGTAAGGTTTCATCCTGATTTGGTATTCTTCTCAAAGTCTAATTTAAACCACTGAGCCATGCAATAAAGAAACTGAGGTGTGTTATCAGCCTATAATTTATTTTTTCACTTAATGAGAGGAACTGTGGAAATTTTTGAGTTTATAGATTATTCTGACCTTTGGCAGTCACTTACTTTGATTGGAAACGGTTTGGATGCTGAAGGCATTTTCCAGGATTTAAACAAGCAGGAAAGACTGTAAATTAAAAGATCAGTGGTGAGACTCAGATTCCTCTCCTGTACCTTAGGATGGTGCTCTAGAATGTCGAATTTTCCACATGCTGGTGAAGTAACTGCTGTGAAAGGAACAGGAATTGGTTATTCACATGGAAAAATTGTAGAGTCACAGAGTGGTTTGAGTTGGAAGAGACTTTAAAGCTCATCTTGTTCCACCAGCATGGGCCATGTACCATGGGCAGGGACATCTTCCACTGCCCCAGGGTGCTCCAAACCTCATCCAACCTTTCATTTTTGCCCAGGAGGGCCAGAGAATCCATCCCTGGGTGCCTTCCCTTGTGGACTCTGCTCTGGAGCTCTGCAGAGTGGGAGCTGCTCTCCTCAAGCACAGTGGGGATCATCCCCACACTTGAGATGCCACCTTCCCCCTGTGACAGCAGGGGCACAGAGATGAGCTCCTGGATCAGTTCTTTGGCCAGAGGGTGGAGGTTTCCACGGCAGGGGCACCACAGCAGCTCATGATGAAAAACCCAACCAGAACAACCCCATTTGGCTGGCAGCCTCCTTGCCCAGCCTCTCCCAGTGGTGATCATGGTTTGGGGGTGAAGGTGGCAGCTTTAGGTTGATGCTTGGACTCTGTGGTCTTAAGGGGCTTTCCCAGCTTTATCAATTCTCTGGTCAGGCTGCTGAATTGATGCTGGAGCTGCTGCTGGTGGAGCCAGGAGCACCAGGGCTGCTGGGGTGTGGGCAGTGCTGCTATTTGGGCCTCTCCTGTACAGGACCTCAGGCAGGGTGGAGGGGCTGCAGTGTCCACAGCTGCTCCAGCCTGGCTGCTGAGTCACATTCCTGAAGATTTGATGGAATATGTGGCATTTCTTGGCATTTCTTGGCATTTCTTGGCATTTCTTGGCATTTTGGTGCAGGTTGATCTCTCTAGCTATGGGCATGGAGTGATCTTTGCAGGAGACAATGATTGATGCAGCTCCTGGTGGCACCTGCTGTGCTTTTTAAACACGTTTATTGAGGGTGGAAAGTGTTGAGGAAGCTGAGGCAGGGCAGCCTCCTACAGTGCCTTATTCCCAAAACCTGACAGCTCACTAGAAAGTAACTCAGTGGTATTATTGATGGGACAGCTGAGGACAGAGCTTGTTTCTCACATTTCTCTGGATCTGAGGCACCAACAGAAGCATTGCCTCTTGCAGCTTGATGCATCAGCAGGGCTGAGCTCTTCTGCTGACCAATACAGCCTTTTTCTATTCAGTTATCTGAATATAATATACATATTTTATTTAGTGCTGTTTTATTGTGGCCAAGTGCCACTTTTGAGAAGTGAACATTGCATTCCTCCAAGCTTGAGTCCTCACTTACCTGATAAGGCTTTGGGGGTTTTCCTTAGTGTTGTTTTTTAGGTTGTATAGCAGTGCTTAGAAGGAATAAATGGGTTTGGAAGCCATCTCTTCCAGCATAACACACCCCAGGAAGCTTTTATTTCAGTGTAGTCCTCACTGCAGAAATAGATTAGGGAATTTCTAATTTGTTTCACATTAAAAACATCCTCTCCAAATGTATCTGTATGCTCTTGATGCCATCTTAGTCTCCTGCGTGTCTGAGAGCTTTGAATGCATTAACAGCCTAAACCAAGTTATTACATTAATCTCATGAAATCAAAGATTCATATCTTTGACTCAAGGTAAACACCATCAGCAACAGAGAAATTTTAACAGATGGAAATGCGTTTCAAAACTTGGGAGGCATTTCTACTGGAGATTTTTTTTTTGTTAGATATGCTAATTCTTCTGAAGTTGGGAGTTTGTAACTTCCTGCAGAGCATTTTGTGGGGCGTATTCTGGAGATGCTTCTGGTTTTATAATGTTAACCCAGTTCCAATCTTTCTGCATTAGAAACTGAGCTTTTTGGGTTATCATTAACAGTCATGCATCTGTTCTTGAAAATCTGGCTGCCAACTGCAGTTATGGAATTTGTGTCACTTCAGCTTCCTCGTGTGATTTGCCTCAGTGAAGGGTTTATTTCAAGCAGTGGAGCTCAGAACCCTGGTGCCATTTCAGCTGCAATGTCCTGTAGTGATTCTATGTCCTCCTCAGTTTGTCTGGAACCAAACACATCAACAAGCACAGCTGTTCAAAAATAAAACCTCATTTTACCTCCCCCTGTTCACTTCTGTGCTCTGCTGCCTCCAGGGACACGGGGGTTTTTCATGGGAGCCAGAGCTTTCTGGCCAGAGCAGAGCATTTGGGAGCAGTTGTGGTCCCTTTCTCCCTAGAACTCTGTTCTCTGGGCTGCCTCAGGAGATGCTCTGTCCCACAGAGCAGATCTTGGAGCATCCTGGCCCCAGGCATCCCTGTGTTCATCCCCAAAGGTGTTCAGGTGGGGATCAGTAAGGATGTGAATAAGGTACTTGTGCCATCTCAGAGCTCCATCAAGAGTGGGCTTTGTCTTCTCAATTTCTCACTTCAAAGCCTTAAAAAGTGAATTTTAACCCCGCTGCAACTGAAGCAGAGGGAGAGTGGAAGGTTAGTTTGGGACAGTTTCCCAAGAACAGAAGTTAAGTAATTAACATATCCATTGGAAAAATAAAAAAAAAAGTCACTTGGAGCGCTTGCCTCGGGTTTCCTCTGCCCACAAATAAAGACCATCTAGTTTGCTAAGCTAAATGTTGTCTTTATATTGCAGAAAATGTTGCAGAAGAGGCAGGCTGTGAGGGAGTGCATGCCAAATTTCTCTCGGTACATTCATCATTATGCAGAGTTGGGCTTTTGGTTTGCTTTTTTAATTTCTTTTTCCCCTCTCGGTTTCTTTTCATGGAGATTCAGTAAAGAACATTCTCAGATTTTTATCTTGTTTGTTTACAATCTGCAGGCCAGCTAAGTGCAGTGTAAGGCATGAAAAGGTATTTGTGGTTGTGTTCTTTCCAAGTGGAAAACAAGACCAGTGAAGCCAAACATGGGAGAAACCTGCAGGAGCAGAGAGTCAAGTCAAGTTCAGTGGCTGAGGAACAGATTTCCTTATTATTATCCTGGAAATTGCAATATTTACTTACTGGGTTCCATACATAGCATGGAATTTTTCCCCTTTTGTTCTGATTGTTGTAAACTGGGGACTTTGTGCAGTTGCAAGATTCCTGTGCTGGAGTTTGCCCTGTTAGAAGAACAGCTGTGATATTTTTTGGGGTATTTTTGAGAGGCTGGTGACAGTGCAGCACATCCTCTCTCCTCTGTCATTTTGGTTTTTGTAGTGTTTTATGTTTTTATTTTTGTAATAGAATTTTTTATACATTTTTTATAAATACAATTTTTGTTTTTGTAATTGACTTAAATTATTTTAAACTTTTAAATTGTTTTCATTCCTTTCTCCTAAGGCGGAGAAAGATGATAAACTATGTTATTATTCTGTGAAATTGTAAAAGTAGTAACCTCATTGACCAATCCACGATTGTCTTGAGAAAGATATAAAAATAAGAGAATAAAGAAAAGCAGACCCTTTTTTTCTAGTCCTGTCTGGTGTGGTCCTAACCTACTGCTAAAAAATCTGAGTGTTTCTTCCATGTCCACCAGTGCAACACTCCTCCACTGGTGGAAGAGTTGAGATATTTGAATTCCCTTGAAGCTTCTGATGGAAGTTGTTCTTTGGATGTGATGATCTGAAGACAGCAGAGGAGAATCAGGAGTGTTTAATCCATTGTCAAATGGCTTTAGGTTCCACATCAAATGTGTGCTGTCAGCCACACCAACCTCGATGGCCCACAAAGCCCAGGGTGTAGAGCTTCAGAAATTGTCGCCCTGATTTTTCTAGAGTGCTGTGTTTATAGTTGGTAGCAAAGGTTCTCACAGATTTTGTGTAAACAATCCAAGTTTCTTTAACCGGCCAAGGACTGTTTTGTACTTTAAATGTTGTTTTTCATTCTTCTTTCTGGGCTGGAGAATGTGATGGACTGTGTTTCTCACCTATGGAATTTCAGAGGTGGTAACCTCTTTGTCCAATCCATAACTGTCTGTAAAAAGGTATAAATATAAGAATAAAGAGAGGCTGGGGCTCTTTTTGCTCTCTGCCTGGCCTTGGTGGCTGAGCTCCTGAGTTACCTGATTGTTTCGTGTCTGACAGAGGGACAAGAAATGTCTTCAGAATGATGGGATCTCATAAACTGTTTAATTTAAATTTGTTGCACTTTTGTGTAGTTAAAGAGCCCAGAATGCAGAGGAGTGAGTGGTGGAGCCCAAGCCTTTGATGGAACACTTAGGAACAGTTTTAGGAGACTTTGGAAATAAATGTTGCTTGACTTATGCAGAATAAACAATTTTCTCAGAAGCTGGAAGCAGTATAATGATATTATATCAAAAAGGTTATGCTTAATTAGGTGTAGCCAGCAGTTACCTGCAAGAATTTTATCTGGTGATATTTTAGAGATAACTAATTAGAAATTTCTTGAGAATGCTTGGAGCTTTCTTGGGTTTTCCACTTTGGACTCTGTGTCTGCTTCACTCTGTAATAAACAAAGTGGTTTCTTGGTTAATGGGCTGAGGTTTATCTGATGTGTCATTGCTTAAAGAATTAAAGTTGTTGAACATTTAGAAAAGTTACTACTAAGCTTGGAACAGACTTGGTGTTTTTTTTTTTTTAAAGTACTGAAACAAAGCCCCAGTTGTGATTTGGCATCAATGAATAGTTTGAGTTGAGTAATTTTTGTTTGAATTTACAAGAAACTTTAATGACAGACTCTAATGCTGAGTTTGTCTTTTCAGGATGCAGCTGTGTATGTTTCCTTTCACCCACTCAGCACTAGATGAAAGATGAAATGCCCTATTCATGAAAAAGCACTTACATGGTACTTATGTACAGATGAGATACGTTTTTCCATCCATTTCAATGCATGCCTCACAGAGAAGGTACCATACATGAGTCACAACGTCAAGAATTCAGATGACTCTGCTAAGATAGTAAAGTTTATGGGGAAAATTCAGCTTGGGGGTGGAGGAAAATCCCTTCCCAGCCACTAAAAATCAAACGAGCAGCTGCGAGCATTTACCTTGCTCTGGAATTGCCATAACTGTATTGTGTTTAAAGCAAAGTTAAGCCTCACGTAGAACTGATCCCCTTTCAGAAAAACTGCTTAAATATGAAGTGTGAAGGTGTAGCAGATGAATTCTAGTAGATACCATTTGGTTGCATTATTGCATGCAAAACCATTCTACCACAGCATGGGATAAACAGGCACCGAAGGCATTACGTGATGAAATTCTATTTATTCTATACAATGTTATTCATCCCTCAAAAGCAGCCTTAAATTAGCAGCTGATCTCTCACAACCCACAGGATTTAGCAATTTGTGCTGCATCCCCCTTGAAAAGTGGCAGAAAGTATTAGAGATCAGATGGTGGATAGAATATGTTCCTCACTTTAAATCAACCTGAGGTAGCAGCAGCTAAGCTCAAGGAAAATCGAATGTGTAAGAGGAACAGGATGGTAATCAGAGTAACTCATAACTGTGAGTTGTGCCCACTGTTTTGCAGCATGTCAAGGCTGAAAATTCTTGGCAGGACATTGGAAATACTCTCAGAACATTTTTTCCCCCCCACGTGCTGGTTCTGGATCAGTAATCAATGCAAGAGACAAAAAGTTGGGCTTAAAATAACCCTTCAGCACTGCAAGATCCTTTCCTGCAGATTCAACTGTGCTGCACCAGCTCAGCCCCCCTCCCTTGGGTGAGGGTCACGCTGAATGGGAAGGGTTATTTCCTTCAGCACAGTGAGGTGATTCCACTATCCCAGGCTGCTCCAAGCCCTGTCCAACCTGGCCCTGAACTCTTCAGGGATGGGGAATCCACAACTTTTTGTTGTGTTCAGGTGGAGGGATGGAATCTGTGTGCTGTCCCCACCTAACTGAGTTCTGCATCCAGGGAAAACCTCGGATCTCTATCGAGTGAGCTGCTCCAGAAGGGCTGCTGGAGTAAATTGCAGCAATATCTTTCCAGAGAGTCAATGAAGCAGCCTTGGGAGCTTTTAATTAAACAGGATTCACAGAGGATGGAAAGGAACAGGTAACTCCAAACCAGCTGGGTTTGAGACAAGAGCTCTGTCAACACCAGACCAATTCTCTGCCTCGGGCGTTTTCTGAAGATAAACACTTATTTATTCCTGATTACAGCCTGACTGCGGGGCGTGTGAGAGCTGTATTTAGAGATGATATTTTTTTCCCTCTTGCCAACCCCCAAACCTCTTCAGTTTGTTTGATAAAAATAACTGCAGTGAAAGAGCTTCACAGCAGATCCAGCCTTGGTGCTCCGTGGTTCCCCGCTGCACTCTCACACAGAGCAGGAATTTGGCTGATCTGTGGGATGGGAGTGGGATGTATTCCTTGAAAGAGCAGGCAGGTAAGAATTTCTATTCTTGTAAATTACTGTGTTGGGAATGAAACTTGGCTGTTTGGTCTTATTAAAAATGCAAAAATTGTGGCAAGACCAGCCTGGTCACATTCACTTCCTGCACCTGAAGTTGCGTTTCAGGTGATCCCTGTGCCTTCCCACTGAGTTCTTTGCTTATTTCTCTTTTTTCCATATAATAAAGTGCATAGGGGAAATTTAGACTGAACAACTCTCACTGATATTAAATCACTGTATGAATTACTTGACCTTCTGCATCTGTCTTTATCTTATTTTGGCTTTGGTGTCTCTCTGGACATTTCAGTAGATGCACTTTTTCCTTAGGAAGTGGTAAAAGTTAACTCCCAAAGGCATCAGTGCTTAATTCTGCCTCTTAGTGAATCGATCATTTTAATGAGGGACTGGCTGGTTTTTGTTAAACAGATGCAATTTCTGGTTGTGTTCGGAATGTCAGAACTTTCTAATCTGCCTCCAGGTTTTTGGGAAAGGAATCTGTGAGCCCCACAGGGTGGGGGGCATTGGTTCATCCTTGTTTCCATGGAATGACCCCCAGGACCTCGTGGGGTCTGTTGGGAGGTTGCTCACAGTTACTGTGAGAAATGAAAATCAAGATACTAAACTTCAGCCATGCAGAATGATTTCTGAAAGTGGATTAAAGTGGCTTTCTGTGAGAAGAAATGCACTGGAGTAATTTATGTAAAGACACAGCTTTTTCCTACAGTGTGCAACTCTTTCATATTCAATAAAAACCTGTCAGTGATTCTGGAGCAAGGCTCTGTGTGAGATGAATAGGAACTAAGGGAAGGGAAAAGATGAATTGCTGGAAGTGTTGCACATCGTAGGCAGCAAGTTTTGATCAGGAGTTGAGAAGCCAGTGTGTACTGCAGGCAAAATTCTGCTCCAAACATCCTCAGAAATGTATGAGAGCAGCATTCTGCTCCAGGTTTGTACAAGAGGGAGGATTTAAACACATTGATGGGAGCTCTGCCCTGACATGGGAGCTCCAGGCATCTGCTGCCACAGGTTGGGTGGTGCTTTTTTTCTCCCAGGGTTTTTTGGACCTGTATTTCTGGAGAAATGGCTGATTTTTGGTTCTGCTTTATTTTCCTGCCAGCAATTTTTATTCTGTAAGTAGCCCAAAAAAATAAGTGATGATTCTGATTTAGACTGATTTAAGTCAGATAGAATATAAAGAAGGAGCACTGAAGTCACTAAATACAATCAGTGGCGGGTTTTTCCTGCTGAAAAAATGCTTCAATTAAAAAATGGGTAATACTGAATTTAATTATTTTCACATTCTCAAGGCAGACCAGACAATAACACATCAGAACATGTGGATGAGGCGTGTCAGGAGTGCAGGGAGCTGGGCCTTGGTAATTTCCAGGGACTTGCACAAGGCTTCAGGTGCAATAACAGGTTTGTAGGGGAGGGCACAACCCTGCTGTCACTGATCCAGGTCAGGGAGCTCCCCTTCCCAATCCCCACTCTTTTTTCCCTTGCTTCCAAGAATCTGTTTATTCAGGCAGCGTTTATGCCCAAATTGAGTGGTGATTTAGCTCAGTAGCTCTTTCCTGATCATTGCAGCCCAAATAATAGGAGTCATCCTGATGTGATTGAAACAACCACTGTTATGCTGATTTTAGGGGGGGTTGCTGATTTTTTTTTTGCATGTGGAGCACGTAGTTTATTCCATTTTCACATTTTATGGATGAGGAAGGAGCAGCTTGTGTTTGGATCAGGTTCTGAGAAAGAAGCCAGCTGGGTTATGGAAGAAGCCACAGTTGTTTTTTAGGCGAGGTTGCTGATTCAGTGGTGATTCAGGAGGTTTTCTTTGGCTTCAGAAGGCCATGAAATGGGTGCTTTAAAGAAAATTTTAGACTTGAACAAGTGCTCTGCAGTTGTTCAACAGGTTGAGGGTGTAACCATGGGCTGTGGCCACCTCTTCTTGCTTTTAGGATGTAACTGTTTTCCAATTGATTGCCTTGAAAATGGTTGTATGGTTTTGTACAGCATCTTGGGAGTTGAATTTATTGGTGATTCTTTAAAAATTAGAGGTTTTAAGTAAATAAAGGAGCTTTACATAACTTCAGTCTGCAGGAGGTTGCTGGGCTTTGTAATGAGTCCTGTGGTTTTTCTAAATCACTGCAATTGCTTTTTGCTTGTTTTTATTGTTTTGTTTTGGTTTTTTTCTCTTCTTTTTTTTTTTGCCAGAAGTTTGAAGAGGTCAGTGATTCATGATCCTCTTTTTATTGACGTATCATCTTCCTGGCATCTTTCTGATTTCTCTGAGGTGAATAGATGGGAGTTCAGGCAGAGTTTATTTCCAAAAATGTTAACTTGAGGAGCCAAATGTGTCCAGTAAGCAGGAGAGAGAAAATCTACGATTATTTCTCTCCTTTCCTTACATAACGTTCTTTCTTTTTTCATTTAGTTTAGATTTTATTACTTCTACTGGGTTTTTTTAAAAATTGAAATGGTACAACCTGCCCACTAACAGGATGAACTTCCTCCTGCTGTACAAACACTTCTCTAGACTTGTACAAATACTTCAGGTTGTTTGTGTGCTGCCTGTAGCCTGCTTCAATTCTAACCATTTCCAGTAAGCTTGACAGCTAAAAAATACTTGTAATTGTAAGGTTTTGCAGGGTTTTTGTGTCCAAAGGACACAGATTTATCCTGCATGGGCTGAAGAATTGCTGTTGCACAGGGACAGTGTTTCACTGGGTGATGGAGGAATGGGAAAGGAATTACATGGTTGTGCTGAATTGCTGCTAAATGTTGTTGGGTTTTTTCTTTCCACATGGAAATGTTGTGAGGATTTCACTCCACCAGCCCCACTCTGCCCTTTCATGTTTCCATTCCTCTTGATGTGAGTCGTGGAAAGTTTATCACTGTCCTACTGTGGGCAGCCTTTCACTTGCAGCCCTGCATCTCTCTGTGACTAAGGACAGCCTTGTCTCCACAGGAGCTCTCCAGAGGGAAACATTTCCACAGGGAAGTTCATTTCTGGAGTGTGCATGGAGGGTGTGGGATCAGCTGTGCTCTGAGATTTCAAAAAAACATCAGCAGTGCAAACTGAGAACTGGAATTAAACAGCCCTTCCTGGTTTGGCAGGGAAGGCACTGAGGCAGTAGGAATATTTATCCGGATTAGTGGAAGCAATTAGGAAGCTATGGATAAAATAACATTGCTGTTACTGTAAGAATGGCATCAGATATATTAAATTGGGAGCAATGTGATGTTACTGGCCAGATGATTCAGCAATATTGTCTTTTGCCTAATCTTTTGTTTGGGTTTTTTTGGGATAAAAGTGTTTATCCTTAATTTTATAGCATCTGTAGCTTTTCAGTTAGGCCTCATCCCATCCAGCCTGAGAGCTGGTGGATTATTTTCTCACTTGCCTTAGACATCCATATTTTAGGTTGTAACCTGTCCGACAGGACTGATTTACCTGAAATCCTCAATTATATTGTGTGAAGGGAGGAAACAAAGTGCTGTAGCTCCACTGACATAAATCAGAGGAGCATTTATACCCCAGGATGAGAAATGTATTCCAGGTGGACCTGAAATGTGTTTATAAGAGTTTAACAGCCACCTTTTCATGTGGGGGAAAAAGCTGAGTGTGATGAAAAACAACGAGGCTACTGCAAAATTTTAGCCTGAAGATCACCAGTAAAAGTTTGATTTATCTTTATTTTAAAGTGTTTTGAAAGAAAGGAGAGCATTTTAAATATTAAGGAACTGGTGACCTGGAAAACAGGTCACACACATAGGTATATAAGTGTGTAAAATCTGTTCAATCGTTTTTATCTTGTTCAAAGAGGAGGAGAATTTTAGTTCCATGACTGAGCATATGAAAGTAATCACTTTTTATAGCCTGTTGCTCTCTTCTCCCAAGGGACAAGCATTAGGACAAGAGGAAATGGCCTCAAGTTGCATCAGTGAGGGTTTAGGTTGGATATTAGGGGAAATTTCTTCATCAGAAGGGTTGTTGAGCACTGGGAGTGCCCAGGGCAGTGTTGGAGTCACCATCACTGGAGGGATTTAAAAGCTGTGTGGATGTGGCACCTGGGGACATGGGGCAGTGGTGGCCTTGGCAGTGCTCAGTTAATGCTTGGCCTTGATGATCGTGGAGAGCTTTTCCAGCCTCAGTAGTTCCATGATTCTGAGATCCTGTAACCATTTTGGTTGCAGCCTTCCCTTACAATCCTTAAAGAGGAAGGGGAGGAATTTTACGAAATGTTCATTTAATAGGATAAAACACATGATTTCAAATATTTCATATACAGTATACAAACCCATGTGGATGGTGAAAAACCTTGCATGTTTTATTTTGAGGGGAGTGTCTCTTTTTACCCTCTATGAGGTGAGTAGGGCCTGGTGGATGCTCTATTTTCAGTGCTTTGATGTGAGTGAGGCTTGAGCTCTCCTGCATCCTGAGCACCAAACAGCCCCTCCTCTGATGGAATGCAGGCATTGCTCAGGGAAACTGGCATCAAAAGATCTCACCTGTTTGCTATTAAGTTCTCTGTTGCATATAAATACCTCTGTTAGCTCGAGCCTGCCTCTATTTGCAGCAGTGATGCAAAGTCCCCCTGGCTTCAGTGGGAGTAGATTGAAATCTAAGAGAGCTTTTTCCCTTTTTTCCCCCCCGTTCCGCTGTGTGTCATCTTGCATATCCACATTTCCTCCTCAGGCTGTTCCCAGAGATCCTGATTTTTATCTGGAGGGTTGCTTTTGGCCAAGGAGCTTGCAGAAGTTGATTTCTGCTCTGTGGTTAGGGCTGGCACACGCTAATGTACAGCAGACAAATGCAGTATAGACGTGATCATAAATAATTCACCGTTCCCTTCAACAAGGGGAAATTACATGCTACATTATTCAATATACAAAGACACTGCTTGTTGTGTAAAGAGAGTAATTTTCTGCCAGTGAGCAGCCAGCAGCTTTGCAGCTAAAATACAAGGAGACACACATGGTTTATTAGCAGCTCAAGCCTCATAACCTTCCCTCTGCCTGCAATCCACATCCTTCTGCTCTCAGGAGTGGAATACAAAGAGGTGACGTGTGCTGGTGGCTGTGGTTGTGGCTGCTGGGAATGTTGGATGGAAGGAACAAAAAAAAAAAAAGATGCTGTAAATTTCTTGATTTCATGGGGGGAATGAGGGAATTGAGGGCTGGGGGAAGATCCTGCCCTTCTGGTGAGCATCCTTCATGTCTTGTTAAAATCTGAGTGAATGAACTTCTATCAAAAACTTCTTGGGAAAGAGAAGGGAGTGGCACTAGGGAATTATATCCCTTTATTGCAATTCAGTTTTTTTATTTCATGAACATGACAGTGGAAAATCGTGTAAAATGGTGTGTTGGCAACCAGCAGTTACTAAAAAAAATGAGATCAGTGTCTCTATTCTATTAGCTGAGTGATCTGTCATTGTCCTGTGATAGGTCATCAAACTGATCATCTAATTAAGCAGCCTGATGCAGTGCTTGTGCATGAGCTGGCAGAGTTATGGTTGCTGGTGGACCTTTAAATTTCCCCTCATGACTGATGTGATCAAGATCTGTTTTACTGTAGCTATACCTATTTCTACTTTTTTTACCCTTGTATCAGCTTCCTGATAAACCTTTTTCTTCACCTGTCAAAGATGTAGTTAACGTGGTTTTTCCTTGGCCTTGTAATATTTGTAGCAGATTTTCATGACAAGTGTCAGCATCTGGGAAGGGTTCAATTAACTCCAGTCCATTTTTTTGACACACAAATGGACATAGGATAGGACAGAGAAGATTATGTGGTTTTTCTAAAGTCCTGTGGTCTGCATTCATTAATGTATTTCTGATTTGTCTTTTTAAAAATTTGCGAATTGATGTCAAATACACAAAGGTGGAATTGATCCCATAAGGCCATCTCAGATAAATCTGTCCAGTCAGTGTCACTGGGCAGGTTGCAGATCCCTGTTACAAGAGGACTGGAAGATAAATTGGATTTTTTTCTTTATTCTAAATAGCCAGTGCAAAGAAACTGGTCCGAAAATAAACATCAAGGAGCTGGAAAGCAGAGTTTTGGGAGGATACTGGGGTGGATGGCAAAGAGGAGGAGTTCAGGGTAGAAGAATAAAAACAAATGTGTAGAACATGATAAATGTAAATGAAGAGATGCTGTAGGGTGAGTTTTGGTTACCAGATCTTTTCTAGGTACTGCTTTAACCTGTAGTCTCTTCTTTGTGCTTCTTTTTTTCAGTTTTTCACCTTCCTTTTTTATCTTTTGTGATGAAGGCCCTCATTTCCATCCTCTCTTTTTTTTTACAGTACTTTTTGAGCAATCTCTGTTTTCATGACTTCCTTTATTACCTCTGTGGGTGCTGCCTGAACCTGCCCTGATGCTGCTTCTGTCCCTTTGCTTCCTCTTGGAAAATGTTTGATCAGGGTCTTACTTTTGCCTGAAATATTTACTTGGGAAGTGGAAACTTTTCACTTCTTGTCAGGACTTCCCTTTCTTGTCCTCCTCCTCACCACCATTGGTGGTGTTTGGGCAACGATCGAGGTCTTTCCAATCTTGGCCCCTTTCCATAGTTCCTCTTTTTCTTTTGGACATTTATTGGGGGGATATTTAAGGCATAAGAAAGCATCAACTTTCTAGGTTTAAAACAACTCATAAGAATCTGATTTAATCTCTCTAGTTGTTCAAGTTTCTGTCAAAATCATCACAGCTTGGCTCCTTAGGAGAAGTTTTTAAGACTGGTCTCTTTGAGAAGCCTTGCAGTGATTTTTTCCCCTTTGGTTTAAACATTCAGTAATGATTTAAATAATCAGTAATGATTATGCTGCAATTTCTGGCTTCCTCATCTGGGTTACAGAATAAACTCATTAAGGAAATGAACTTTTTTTGGAAGAAGGAAAGTATTTTGCAAATACTTTTGTTCAATATTTATCTAATTATTCTTGAGTCCCTGAGACACAGCCTACTTGCTCTGATTGCAGAAATCCTTCAGTATGTGAGAATGTTCAGTGGGAGAAACACCAGAATACAAATAATTTTTACAAAAGCACTTTCTCTCATACAAAAATGCAGCCAGAAGGATGATGATGATAAATGCAGGATCTGAAGTGACTGCCCCATTTGATCAGGACACTTTTGTAGGAATGAAGCAGGAGTTATTATCTAGAATTATAGCAGTGTTTCTTAAGCATTAAAAATAGGTGTTGATAGAGCTAAAGACAAAATAGTCAAATTGTGGGACTCATAATAGTAATGATTGTACTTCTCTGATTTGGTGAGTAATAAGAGGACCCATCATTTAGTCCAGAAACCTGAGATCTGTCATTAACCTTTCCTTGTATCTGTTTTTTAATCCCTTCAGTTTGCTGAATGTTTTACTTGTGGCTTTGATTTTTTTTTGTTTGGCTTTTTATCTCCTATGTTTGAAAGGAGACTGTTATTCTATCCCTGCCTCAAACAGGGTCCCACCCCACTTCAGGACAGTTAATTTAAAGTCCCCAAGTACAGATAGAGTGTAATTATTCAAACCTGTGTCACTGGATACTGTCCAGAAATGCTCCCATATTTCAAGAGCAGATTAAGATCAGTTGGGTGGCTCAGCTGAGGGGAGCTGTGCAGTGCTAGCTGTGCTAGCAGCCAGTCACTGATGTGAGCAGATGGGTGATGGAACATCAGGGGCAGCTCGCTGCAAACCAGGAGCCAAATATTTCCTGGGTTTAATGTCCTGAGTGCTGTAATTAACAGACCTGGCAAACAGGAGGCATCTTTCAAATAGAGTTGTGAAATGGCTCGCGGTAGCTTGTGCTTTGCTGTGGATGATGTGGATGTGATGTCTGGGTGTATATATAAATATCTGGGTTTGTTTCTCCAGGTTGGACAATGCATCCCTTTGGAACCACCTCTGGGAAGATGAAGCTTCCAGGAGCAGTGATGCAGTTTGGAACCTGCTTGTTTTAAGGGAACCTGGCAATTTCATCCCACATTTTACCTATTCCAGCATCAAGCAGAGGACAATGAGTTATTTTTATTTTTTGCATATTTTCACATTACATAACAATTTTTCTTCCTTCTCATTTTGTTCAATGGGAAAAACTTGAGCCAGTTTTGTAGCTGATCCTCACTTCGCCACATTCCTCTTACTGAGCCAAATTCCTGGGAGCTACATCCAGAGTACATCTATTTTTGTGTGTCGGTGGTGGTTGGGGCTTCTTTTTCCTTCCTGTGACATATGTCACTTTTTATTCTGTTTTGAACCTGTCCTTTTGCATTGCTGAGTAGTCGTAGCACCACGCCAGGAATTAAATAATCTCAGATTTACAGAAGATGACTCATATGCTTCAGAAACATTTCTGTGGCTGCGCTCGGCTCATTAATGTAGGAGTTTAACGGTAGTAATATGAGGTATTGCATTAATTGCTGCATACATTTATTACCAGATGACTTGCACAGACAGTGTTTCAGATGCCGTGGACCTGATCACAATAACCAGAGGTGTCCTGTGTGCAGAGGAGGAAATAAAATCCCTTTGTACGCCGACAGCAAGCAGATGAAGTGGCTGGCGGTTCTGGAAGTGAGGACTGATCACTGTGAGAGCTGGAATGGGTTGTTCTGCCTGAGGAAGGGGAAGCTCTGCAGTTTGATGTTTGGGTTGATCATAATGACTCTGGTGATGGTATCCTACATGCTGACTGGAGCCAAGCATGGCCTGCTGCTGATCCCATCTCCCTTCCATTACGGAGCTTTTGCTAGCAATCCCAGCTTAATGGACAATGAAAGCCTTAGTGACGTGAAAGACCATTACCAGCCTTCAAAAATGAATATTTCATATGTAAAGGATTATCCAAGCATTAAATTAATTATTGACACCATTACTTCAAAGATAGAGTTTATAACGAGGCAGCGCCCTGATTTAGAAGAGCTGAGGAAACAAGAGCCACATGTAAGTATGAATTGAGGCGTGTCTTAAACTGCTTTTTACATCCTTATTTCAAGGCTTGCAGATCAATCTTTTGCCTGGATATAAAAAAAGTGCAACTGCTGGGATGTTCATACAGTGATTTACACCATCTAGAGGCTCCTGATTCACAGCAGCTGAGAAGTTGCTATTGTAGATCACATCCCTCTGAGTCACGGGCAGGATGGATGGGTTCTATAAATGGTCTTGACACCTGAAGCAAAAAAATCAGGCAGCCTTCTGATAGCTGTACAACAGCACTGAACTTTTACCTTTTTCTCATGCAAAATCATTGTGACTTAGATTTAACCTGTCACCTGAAATGATAAATAAGAAAAGAGACTTTCTAATAACTGCTTGCTAGGGTGCCTTCCTGAAAATCATTGCAAACCTTGTATTTCAGAGTTAAAAACGGGATGGCAATTTGATTTGAGTACTGGGTGTTTGACTTTAAAAATCAGTTGCAGAGGAGTAGGGGGGTTATGGAGGCCTTAAAATAAAAGGATTTCTAAATACTCCTCCCCCAGTCCAATGGGTTGTACGGAATTTGGTTCTGGTGTCACCAGAAGCAATAAAGGGGGTCAGCTTTGTATGTCGAAATACCCAGGTAGTGTTTCTGTTCTCTCACCGTGCTAAGTAAGAAAAAGTATAACCGTTGATTGCCTGCTGCCTTGACTGAAATTGTTGTTCTTTATGTTGCAGATGTTTTCAGTAATTCCTAACAAATTCCTTCCAAATAGCAAGAACCCTTGTTGGTACGAGGAGTACCAGGGGAACACAACCACGGATCCCTACGCCACCAACTCCTACGCGCTCTACTCCAAGCGCTTCCGCATCATCTTCGATTACCTCAGGAAGGTATTTTGGAACCACCTGTACCACTACAAGGACAAGCACTACCGCCTGCGCTGCCTGCCACACTTCTACATCATCGGGCAGCCCAAGTGTGGCACCACGGACCTGTACGACCGCCTCAGGCTGCACCCTGACGTTCGCTTCTCCGCCATCAAGGAGCCCCACTGGTGGACCAGGAAACGCTTTGGTGAGTGGAAATCTCCTCTGCTACCCAGGCAAGTTGTCTCTCTCAAAATTTGTTACGTATCTGGGGTGGAGTTTATGGGTTTGCTCTGTGTTGGCTCG
Organism: Drymodes brunneopygia; assembly: GCA_013400955.1. NCBI lineage: Eukaryota > Metazoa > Chordata > Aves > Passeriformes > Petroicidae > Drymodes > Drymodes brunneopygia. Next base: position 151,358 of record VZTZ01017378.1, read on the forward strand.
CCTAGAAACCGCTGGAGGTGATGGTTTTGAGAATTCCAGGTGGTGGATGCTCCACTTGCTTTTGTTCAGTGGTGGTTTGGGTTGAACCTCTTGAGAAAATGCCTGTTTCATTTGGTTTATTTGCAGCGGTTTGGAAAGTCTAAGGAAAAACAAAAACAGCGGATAAAACCCACCTTAGGAATTTGAAAAAGGCAAGAAGAGAAACTGTTAGGTTGTCATGGGGGAGTTGAAGAGCAGCAGTGATAGTTTTGTATTGCAAAATTCTGCAAAGCCATTCTCACATCAGTAGATGATGGGTCACTATTTAAAATTTCAGTCCTTATGGTTCAATAAATAGAACTGTGGAGGAGCTTTGTTAGTGCCACAGCTCTGACCAACACTGAGCAGTAGAGATGCTCTGCATGAGGAATCCCTCTCACACTGAGGGCCCTGCACATATTTCTGATACTTTTTTCCCTGGGTGCTATCAGCATTTCCATCTCTGAAGGCAGACTTGAATAGCTGGGGCTGTGGCCAACTGGAGCAAAAGGCATCCACCCCTTGTGACTGCACCTGCAAAGGGTGTCTGAGGGCAGTGAGGCCAAGCACAGAATTTCATCCATCTGAAGTGTTTTTCTCCTTCTTATCTCTCTTCTCTGGATGCTGAGGAAGGTCAATCTTGTGGTTAGAGATTAGATGAGCTGCAGAAGACCCATTTAAATTTCCTAACTGCTCCCCTCTGCCTATGGATGGGTGTTGTGCCTTCTGCATTCCACCCATGCACTGGGTTTTCCTCTTCTGGGGTCTGGCTGTTAAGTGCTGGGGGGCCCTTACTTTGTACAACTTTGGTATCAAAGATGAAAGACTTTTTAGTGATTTTACTGTTTCCAAAAGGAAGATTCTGGTTATTTCAGTGACATCTTCATTTCTGTTTCTCATTTGCTGTTGCTTTATAGCAGACACAGCCTTTGGAACAGGACAGGCCTGGCACTGGGGGGTAGATGAGGATTTTGATCCCTTCTTTCTTTGGTGCTTTTCTAAGCTTCCTTGGACTGGGAAAATAATTAATTGATGCAGCTAAAGGCAAGGAAGGACACTTTCTGAGGCATTGGGATACCTGCAGTGCTGCTTCTGTTCTTTGTTTTGAGATCATACCTCAAATTCTTTATTTCTCCTGCATGTGGTCTTGTCATTTCCATCTTGTTTCTCCATGCCCTGCATCCCAGAAGAATCTTTGAGCTCCTGCAAGTGGAGTTTTTTGGGTTTTTTTTACTTTTTGGTGAGGAGCTCTCAGCCATAGAGATGGGATTTCACGATTTTGCTGTTAAATTTTCAATTTCCTTCCTTCGCAAATGCCATGAGAAAGCTGCCAAAATAAATATTTTGGACATTTTCAAAATACTTTTTCATAAACTAAGATTTAAAGCAATGTGATGAAAACACAACTTTGCTTTTGAGATAATTGAGTTCAGTTTAAGGAACACTGGAGGCACCAGTGTGAATTGAGGAGTGAAGCCAAGTCCAACAAGAGAAGCATCGTGGTGCTCCTTGAAGATCCATGAGAAGGGAGGGACTTGTTCATCACAGTGAGCAGCTGACTGAAGACAAAACATGGAATGGTTTGGGATGGGAGGGACTTCAATAATCTTGTTCCACCCCTTGCCATGGGCAGGGACACGTTCCACTATCCCATCTTGCTCCAATCCCTGTCCAGCCTGGTCTGGAACACTTCCAGGGATGGGGCAGCCACAGCTTTTTCTCATGTTCAGGTAAAATGATGAAAACAAAGGACTGTCAGCAAAATCTGTGGAGGATTTTGTGTTCCATGGGAGAGCTGGCAGGAAAGGCTGAACCCAACTGGTGCCTTAAACTAAAATGTTTTACACCAAATAGTTCCCTCCACTTACATTAAACTCAGCCTGAATGTTTGGAATGAATTTTGGAGGAGGTCACACACCCAACCTCACTTCAGCCAGGCTGGGCTCACTAAAGCTCTGAACCTGACCTACCAAAGAGGCAGAAGAATGTAAAAAATCAGGCTAGAGTGCATCTAACTTGAGAACAAGGGTGAATTCCTGTCTCTGTGCCGGCATTCACAAACCCTTCACTTGCAGAGTCTTGTGGTCAGCCACTGGGGACCAAGTGCTGATCCTTGAAGAGAACATTCTTTGCATAATTCAGTTTTTTTGAAGTTGTTTTGTAAAGCTGGAGAATGAGGAAAGATTGCAGAGCTTGTGGTCTCATGGGAGAGGGATCTGTAGGGATGACCTTCTGATCATCTCAGCTGTCTGCCACTGAGAAAGAAAGATCAAGTTTATTGCTGGTGGCTCAGCCCTTTAATTCTGCCTCAAAAGTGCATTACCTAATGGTTGCTATTTAAAAATGAAAAAAAGAAAAACAGAGACTATGACAAATACAAGTGAAACTGAGACAGCCAGTGAGGGGCTGTGACTCCTGTGCTCCTGGCTATTAACTTGGTTTGGTTTCTAACACTTCAGCTGGGCAAGAAAGTCTCTTTGTTCAATGGCATCCTCTGATTCAGTGGATTTTTATGAGACTGACTAATTTCAACTGAAGTCAAACAGCCCTCTGGGGAGGCCCCATTTCACAAATCACTCCTTTCCCCTTCTGCTGGGGTGGTTGATGCTCCACAGGACTTTGTCCCAGCTTGACTGTCTCTCCCTCCTGGCTCCTTGCCACTGTTTCTGTTCCCAGGAGTGGGGTGGCAACAAACCAAGGCTGTCTGTAGCACCACGCTTGCACATTTTTCCCCCCTCAAAACAAGTCAAAATACTCTGTTGAACTTTCTTCTACCCTCATTAAATCCCACTTTCCTAAAGGGGAAAATCAGAGGCAGTGGACAAAAGAACTCCCTTGCTGAGCTTTCCTCTCACATAATTGATAATTATTGGCCTTGTGGGAACAAGAAAGGGAGAGCTGAGAAGTTTCTGTGTGGGGAACATGTGCAGCAAATGGAGAAGTGAGACTAGATTTGGAAACAGGAGTGGGAAAAGGAATATGAAAATCACAGGATGCAGCTGAAGATTCTGGGAAACACAGGGGGAAGGTGGTACAGAACTCACCCTGGAGTGGAGAGAAGGAAAGGAGAAAAACAAGATACTACTGTGGAGCTTTATTTGCATACCTGTGAAAGGAAAAAAACATGAATGATTTCCCAGTGCGTGTTGATTTGCATATTTGGCATCAGAGCCTGAGCTCAATCTCAAAACAGTAAATCCAGTGGGAGTCCAATATTACTGCAGTTTACATGGGTGCAAATGGAAGGAGAATCTTATCTCCTATATTCCTTCCAAAAGCTAAATTTAGAAGAAGATAAATCCGAGCTCATTCATGCAGGGACTACAAAACAGAGCTCTTAAACTATTCCCTATCACTGTGAATTTATGGCATAATCATTCAATATCTCAGATCTCAACCACTTCATTATTGGCACTTCTCTCTGAGGGTTGCACTCCGTGGGTCTGACCTTGTACTGATGTTGGCTGGCTCGGGGCCAACCACCTTGGTTTGCACCCATGGTTAGTCCTGCCCTGTTGTTGTTACAGTTGCTGTTTTTAATTCCCTCTCTTTTGGCTGTTTCTTCAGGAATCATCCGGCTGAGGGACGGATTTCACGACCGCTACCCGGTGGAAGATTACCTGGATCTGTTCGACCTGGCAGCACATCAGATCCAGGGCGTGCTGCAGAGTGATGCAGTCAAGGAGCAGGGCAAGAGGAGCAACATCATCATTGGTAGGGCAAACACAGCCCCAGAATTCTCTGCAGCTCCCCATTGGCAGCGCTCAGGCTGAGAGGGGGATTTTGTGGCTGGTTCTCAGCACTGACATTGCTTTTCTCTGGTGTGCCTGGAAACCCTTGGCTTTCTTTCCCTGCAGGCTTTCTTTTCCTTCTTTCTTTGTTAAAAAGCTGCGATAATCTTTAGAAAATTCTTGAGCCAGTACTGTGTATCTGATGAACATCAGCATTTAATTAATGTGGGGTTTTTTTTTCCCCAAGAATGAGAATGACCTTGGGGTGACTCCTTCAAACACAGTTTTCATTTTGTTTTCATAGAATCATTTAGGTTGGAAAAGCCCTCTGAGATCACCAAGTCCATCCATTCCCCCAGCACTTCCAAGTCACCACTAACCCGTGTCCCCAAGTGCCACATCCACTTTAAATATGATTATGAGGGGATTGCCTGTAGTGCTGGGACTGTGGCTTCAGTTCCAAATGCTGGAGCAGTGTCTCTGGGATAAATTTTGGCACACACTGGGTGCTGCAGAAATCCTGCAGCTGATAGGAGATGTGATAGCAAAAGCTACCAGTGGCTCTTCTCAAACTCCAAGAGAAGAAATTGATATAATGAATGGATATTAAAGTTAAATCATCCAATTGCCACAAAAAAAATGGTCTAGAAGTGCTGTTCTATTGTATTTTATGGAAGTCCATGGTCAGCACTGGGCTCCAGGGAGGGATCCCTGGATTGCTTTCTGTGACACACAGTGGTCAGTCCACTGGGCTCATCAGCTCTGGTCTGTGGAGTGTTGGTTCACAGTGCCCATGAGGAACATCACAAACTTCTAAATTCTGCTTTTGCTGTCTGCTAAAACCAGAAAACTGAGGGGATGGGTGTTTTACCAGTCTTGTTTCACAGGGAAACCAGACACATTCCATGCAAAAAGTGACAGTGCAAGTGACAGTTCCCTGTCAAAAAGAGACTTTTCAAGCAGGTTTGAAGTCACAATTCTACAGAAAATAGAGACAAGATTTTTGCTGCCTGCCCTCAGAATTATTGAGGGTTTGGTCTCATTATAACCAAAAATTTTAAGCTCTTGCTGGCTGGGTGAGATGGTGATGATGCCTTAGCTTGGTTAAACCAGAGCCTTGGCTGAGTCACATTTGCTCAACACTTCCCCAGCCTCCATTTAAGTCCATCATTCACTTTGTTAAACATTTGCAGCACTGAGCAGCATTTGCAGGATGGGGTTCTTAAGAAATGTTGCCATCAAGGACATCTGCAGATTTTCCTGCTACTTACAATAATATCTCCTGTCCTTTCATGGGTGAAGTGCTTATACTAATTAAATTCACTAATCTAATTGGCAACGTACATCTTTGATTACCCACCTCCTGTTGCAGCTCTTTGTGGAGTTCACTTTGTGTTTCTTTTTCCTGTGGTCTCATTTCTTGTTTCATTAAGGTTCTGCTGGGCTTTCTTATTAAGTTTACAGGAAAAGTCTTGAATGATTATACTCATTAAGGCAGTCTTTTATGACCTTGGTAAAAAACAAAACAAAGCCATCTAGGCTAAAATGAATCTGTATGAATATCAGGTTTGCTCATAATCTTCCTTGTCTTAATTCAGATGACTGCAAAGAAAAATCAAATTAAAATTGTAAATATTTCAGTAGTTCATCATGTTATATTATTTTGAAAAGTTAAGCTCCTTTGGATATTAAACCTAGTGGGTAATAACTGCATTTTCCAAAAAAAATTTAAAAAAACCCAACATCTGTTTAGAGATGAACCAGAGAGGACAGGGCTGATCCATCCCAAGGCATTCAGAGCAGGACTTGTTTATGTGGGATCATTAATATGATAAATTCAGAGGAATGACTTGTGAAAACACAATATGATGCTAATCCATTAATGACTGAATGAGGAGGTTGTACATCCATTCTTCAGGCAATTTAATAATTCATATGTTCTTTAAGTCCATAAGAAAAAAAAAACAACTCGGTTGCATTGGAGTAATTAAACATAATTAATTGTTGGTGATTAATTTATCTCGTGCTTAGTATGGCTTGTTCACTTTGCAGGTATTAAATCTGTATTATAAAAAAAACCAGACACTGTCAAATTGTCAGGAAAATTTTTGTTTGCCTGCTTCAGGAAATTTAAATTCTAACAATCATCAGGGACCAGAATGATTATTATATTTTTTATATATATATTTTTTCCCCTCATTAAATTTATGGCAGTCGTCTTGTGGAAGATTTAGCCTCTTGACCCTGGGTTATCCAGGGCTGACTGCACTGGAGCAGCACCTTGAGCCCTGTTAATGCTTTAGCATAATTTGGTTGTGTGCCTGTGATCTTGGGTTGGAATTGACAGTCTTGGAGGTCTTTTCCAGCCTTTATGATTCTGGGATTTTCCCTGGCTTGTGTCCTGCCTGCAGATTTTGGGCAGTTTCTGTGGAATTGTTTAGGGAATCTGCCTGTGTATGCGTAAATACACAGATTTTTTTTTTTTTTGTACTTCACACTGCAGAAGTGCAGGGAGGTGTTCTCAGGTTTGGCCACTCCAATTGAGATAAATCCAACAGAACATCCAAGGTGCTCAGGGAGCAGAGCAGGGAACTGTGAAGGATGATCAGATCTGGTCCAGAGAGGAATAGGTGGCTCGGTGAGGTCACAGACTTTAATTACCTTGGCATGATTGAGGCAATCATTTCTGAGGGAGCTTTTTCAGCCCAGCCTTTCCTGTCAGGGAGGTGGAGCAGGGACATCCCAAGGTCACTCCCATCCCTGGAGTTCCCTCTGCAGCAAATCCCTGCCTGCAGGAGCTCCTGCCCTTGGCATTTCCCCGCGTCCTGGTGGCTCAGGAGAGGTTTCTGTGGCAGGGCTGTCTCAGCTCCTGGCCTCTGCTTAATCCTTTGTGTTGCTGCCTCACCCAGCGTGGGAGCTGGGCTAATTGAGTTTTAATTGACTAGTCAGAGCCCGCTGGTGATTAGGCAGTGCTTTGGCTAATTAATTTAGAATGGAAGACTGGAGCTGTTGTGGACACCCAGCTCCAGCCAATGGACCTGATCTCCTCCTCCTGAAAAGAGGCAAAGTTAACCTGACAGAAGATTAATGTGTTTTCTAACAACTCCCAGACTTTATTAATGAATCACATTATGTTCAGCAGAAGTTTGGAGCCAGTACTTTTCTCATACTGTGTTTTGTCCATCTTTTTAAGTCTTTATTGGGCTTTCCCAGCAGAGGAAAGAAGGAAAAATAGGGAAATAATGTGCAAGTCTATAAGCCTACAACATTATTATTTTTTTAATCTCCTTCCCTTTGATTTGGAAAAACTCATTAGCAATAATTAGCTTTCATTAGACTGTCAGAGAGTGTAAGTCCCCAAAAAGCTTCTGTGTATGTTTTATTAAACAGTACTGTGCCACATAAATGCCAGTATTACTTAAAAAGACAGAGAAGGTTACAAAATTCAAAACATCATATCAGATCATTTATTTAGCAGCTGAACCATCCTATGCTCACTCTGGCAGAGATTTTTATTGAATAGATTTCTCCCTGTAGCATTGCATTCAGAGTGAGCTTCTTCAGTCACTAAAGATAGCACTATCTGGTATTTCACCAAAGTGTGCTATTTATTCTATAAACCCTTCATCTATTAGTAAATAGTCGACTTGTTCTACATGAACAATTACATAAAAAACAATATTTCAAACCTCAATGACGCATCTCAGCTGCTTTTTAAATATTTCATGTGTGCTCACTGATTCTCCTGATCATGTTCTCCACTCTGTTGAGCAGCAGGGGTGGTGGGTTCCACATTTTTCTGTGAGAAATTTTACAGTTTGTTCCCTAGCTGCTGCTCTGAGATTGGGACCATTGAGGCCAATCCGTGGGTGCTACAGGGAGTTGTAGCAGGGACAAACTCCTGCCTCCTCAAGGCCAGGTTGGATGGATTTTGGAGCCACCTGGGATGGTGGAAGGTGTCCCTGCCCATGGCAGGGATGGGAACAAGATGATCTTTAAGGTCCCTTCCAGCCCAGATCAATCTGTGATTCCGTAATTCCTCACTGCACAAGGTGCTAGAGCCCTGAGCAGTCCATTCCAGGCCAAATTAAATCTGTTTGCATGTGTCAGCCACCAGCAGGAAGCAGTGTGGTTATAGACAGCAATAGTTCAGGTGGAATTGCATAAAACCTGCCTTAACCATCCCTGCATTCCCTAAAGATCAGTGCAGGGCTGTGGGATTGCTGCAGCTCTGGGAGCTTTAGCCAGAGCAGTTTGCAAGAACTAAGGTGTGTTCAAATTCAGTTTTGATCCATCCATACCACTTAAAAATTCAGCCAATTCCCACTCCATGGAATGAGTTACCAGCAGAGATGCTTTTCATTTCCAGGGGAGGCCAGTGCCTCCACAATGTGGGACAACAACGCTTGGATTTTCTTCTATGACAACAGCAGTGAAGGAGAACCTCCCTTCCTAATCCAGGATTTTATCCACGCCTTCCAACCAAATGCCAAACTCATCATCATGCTGAGGGACCCTGTTGAAAGGTGAGCAAGAAAATTTTCTTGTTGACAGTAATATTATTAGTTCTCACTCTGTTGGATGTAAGTAAATGTTCACGTGGTGTTTGGGAGCTGCTTGATTGTGATAAGAGGGGTTTTATTCTGTGTATTTTGGCACAGGTAACTGTGATAATGTTGTAAAGAGAAGCATGTGAGTGGGAATGCCATGAATGCCGTGCCTGGACACCTGAGCTACTCTGACAAAAAGAATTTATAGGTTTCCAAATGCAATTTAATGCCATTACCTGAGCTGATATGCCCTGGTTCTCAGCAGGGCTCTTTAAGAGGGCACTGCATCTTCAGATTTCAGCAGAAGTGGTCTTGGGAAATGTCTCATTTCATTTAAGTAGTAAAATTTGTGTTTTCATGGGATTTGCAGTTCAAACTTGATTAAATAATAATGATTAAGAACTATTAAACAGTATCCAGTAAATGTTACAAACGTCTTTAAATTTGAAAAGTGCTTGGTGAGACACTCATGTAGAGTTTCACTGGGCATTTGTAGCTTGCACAGCCACCAGCTACAGGAGTTCATCCTTGGACTTCCTGACTGTTTGCAGGGAAAGGGCTTGGCTTTTGCCAAGGTATGGGCTGTTTTAAATGGCTGTGGAGAGCCAGGAATGTCCAGCTTTCCACTTGCATTTCACTTTTTCTCTCCAGTCTTCCTCCAGATTTCTGGGACATTCCTTTCTACTGTGTCCTATGAAGGAGGATAATAATAAGGAGGGTGATGGGGAGGTTGGAGGGGATGGAGGCAGAGTCTGATCTCAGTCTGATCCTAATGGGGGTGGGGGGGGGAGGTGAATTCCTTCCCACTGTAGCTCCATAGGGATATTCAGGATACTTGTGGCAAGGTCAGTGCCCAAGGGCAAAGCACCAGAAAAACTCAGGGAAGGAAGGGGATGCAGATGATGGTGGGGATGCAGATGATGGTGGGAATGTAGATGATGATGAGGATGTAGATGAGGATGGGGATGCAGGTGATGGTGAGGATGCAGATGATGGTGAGGATGTAGATGATGGTGAGGATGTAGATGATGGTGAGGATGTAGATGATGGTGAGGATGTAGATGATGGTGGGGATGCAGATGATGGTGGGGATGCAGATGATGGTGGGGATGCAGATGATGGTGGGGATGCAGATGATGGTGGGGATGCAGATGATGGTGGGGATGCAGATGACGGTGGGGACCTGGCTCTGGGAGAAGAGCAGCCCTGTGGTGCTGGAGCAGGCAGCCCATACCCACTGCCCAGCAGCTTCCAGGGCTGGGCTGGTGCTCCCCATGTCCTGGCAGGACCTGGCTGTGGTGGGAGCAGGGCTGGGAGGTGCTTCCCATCTCCTGTGTCAGGAAATGTGGCTCTCAACTTCAGCAGCATCTCCTGACCCCAGGAGTTAAGAGATGGTAATTTTTTGTGAGAGAGTGGCTGAAGTGGCCTCCTCATGTAAATTAGTGACAAACTCCCTGATTGCCTGAACCACCCTCTGTAATGGGGGTGCAGCTCTTTGCCAGCCTTAGCAGGGGTGACATAAAAAGTCAGCTTTGTCTCCCTTACTGTGTTTATGACAAATTGGCTCCTTTTTGTGTACAATTCCTGATGGCTTATCTGAGCTGCAGGGACACAAACAGAATGGACAGCCTGGGATCCATTGGTGATGCCAGGCAGTGGGACAGGTTCCTTGGAGACACCAGGAGGGCTTGGGGCTGGGACAGGCTCTGATCTGACCTGCACAAAGTCTGGGCTGTCCCCAGCAGGGAATATTTGAATGACATCTTTTTTTGAGATGATTGTTGTCAGCTGGGGTCATTATTTCATTGGAATGGACAGAGGTTGAAGGGAAGGACTTCAAGTAGCCAGAACAGCTGAAATCCTAATCAGCAAGGGCAGATGTCCCTAGAATTAAAAACAGATGGGGAAAAAAGAAAAAGAAAAATGGAAAGAAGATCTCAACTGCCCTGCAGAGGGAGAACTTGTCTTCAAGAATGTAGTTTTTCATAAGATGCCAACAAATCTGAAGAATTATGCATTTCTTTTGATGGATGGTTAGAAATACAGCAAGCAGCCATATTGAACCTTTTAAATGACACTTCAGCCTGGCCCATGCTGTCCCTGATGCCTGCTGGCTGATTTTCCCCAGGAAGAAGCCTTTCACCACTCAGTCCCAGCATCCCTGGGACAAGCTGAGTCCTGATCTCCACATTTCCTGCAAGCAGGAGATGCTGTTGTGTGTCTCATTTAGCTGGCTTGGTCCTTCAGCTTTTCCCTTTCTTCTTTTTTTACAAATGAACAGAGAGTCTTCATTTGTTTCATGTGGGAATTAAAATCCTGTTCTTGCAAAACACTGACATAAATAATGAGTGCAGAGGGGCTATTCCTGTGCTTAAGTGCTTTGCTGGATTAAGGCCTAAACTTTCCAAATGAGGTACTTTTAAGTACCCATGAAAATCTAGGGAAGTTAAAGGATAAAAAAAGTAAGTGCAGTACAAAAGGTTACTGCAGTAATAAGTGAGACCTAAATAGATTGGTGTTTTAATTTCTTAAACACCTGTGGTTTTTTGGAAGGGGCTGAAAGATATGTAGGATTTCTGGAATTTTGTCGAGAGGTGGGTGCTATGGAGGCACCAAATCTGTGCTGCAAACACACTTGGGGAAGTGACTCCTTGAGGGATACAAAATTGTCTTCAAAATCATGGTATTGTTGTGGTTCTGGTCATTCTAAGCCTAATTATGAATGGAAATTAAAATACTGTGTTCAGCAGATCTGATATTTATACCATGTCAGAGCATTTCCTTTGTCTCTTTAAAACATGTTTATCTTGCAAAACCTAATTGAGGTTTCAGGGGTTAATGCTAAAATTGATATTTTCCTTGCCTGTAGGTTTTGGGATTTTTTACCACCATCACCCCCAAAGAGATTTTGATTTAGATAATCTTTTAAAAGCTATTTTAAACAATTAGTATACCTGTGCTGTGAGTGTGCAGTGAGAGGATACTGCTCTGTAACTTACAGAAACTCCTGCTTCATCCTAAAAAAAAATAAATAGAAAGTCAAGAGGTGGAAGGCTGTAAACGGGAAGTTTTTGTTGAAAAGTCAACATAAGATTGGAGGTGAAGCTTCCTGTAAAAGGAATGTGAAATCTGGACTCTTTCTTGATCATGATGGTAGCCAGTTTGGTAATAATACAAGAATGACTCTTCCTAATCCACCTAAAGTTGGAGTTTCTAAAATCATCTTTAAGTTTTAGAGGCCAGGACTGTTCCTGCCCATGGAACACCAAGTGTTGAGGGGCACCAACATCAGCTGAGACCAGATCTGTTCACAGAGAGGGTGAATTTAAAGTCTAAAAATTTGCCTTCGGGAGAAAACATTGTCTCTCAACATTTGTAGGGCCAGGTCTCTGGGGATGCTGGCCTTGAAAGTGGGGATGCTGTTCAGAATCCCCTGGAGAGGGTTTTGCTGTGAGCTAAAACTCATGAAAATGAATGGAAGAAGTGTCACTGTGCGACAGGCTGTGGGTGGGATGCTGCTACACACACACACGTCCCCTTTCCCTGGATTCCTGTAACTGATTGGAACTGGAATTTGTTGTGTACACAAACCTTTTCCATTCCCTCAGCCCCTCACTGCCTCGTTTTCCCCCCCTCAGGCTGTACTCTGATTATCTGTACTTCGTCAGCGCCAACAAATCGGCGGAGGATTTCCACGAGAAGGTGGCGGAGTCCCTGCAGCTGTTTGAGGGCTGCCTGCAGGATTTCTCCCTGCGAGCCTGTGTCTACAACAACACCCTCAACAACGCCATGCCCGTACGTATTTCCAGCCACTTCTGCCTCCTTGGTGCTCCTTGATGCTGGAAAAGTTGGTCAGACCGACGCCAAAATCCCGCGCGAGGAAGCAGCGAGAAATCCAAACTTTTCTCCCTTTTTTTTGTTTGTGAAGTGGAGGGTGTAAATATATTTATATAAATGTAAAAGATGGTGTGGGGGCCCAGCTGCCTCCTCAGCCTGTTCCCTGGTGGATGCCAGCAGCCTTCCCATTGTGCAAGTGCACGGAGAGCACATTTAGTGAAGATTGCAATTTAATGTGCAAGCTTTCTGCAGATGTCTCCAAAAAAGTAGCTCTGGCAAAGATCTTTGCAGTACCAAACCGCCTCAAAAGCAGAATAAATTATGTGTTCTTTTGTAAGGAAAGGCTACCGATAACTAGATAAAATCTCTCTTTTATTTTTTCTTTTTTTTTTTTTTTTAATTGTGCATGCCAGAAAATGATACAAGGCAACACAGAAACTGTGCTGGCAGGGGAGTGGATAAGTATTACAGGCTTAGGATTCCAAAATTCACAATTCTAGCGTAGAACTGACTTCAGATGTTGCTCGAGGGCAGAGAATAATACAGAAGAGATTGACTTGAAGTATCACATCTGGCCAGTTTGCCATTGAGTCCTCTTTTATTTGCTCAGACTGTAAAGGATTCAGAGGGAATAGTTCCCTCCTTTGCCTCTGGGGTGAAGTTATTGCCTCTTCCACTGGATAAAATAACAGTACAAGAGTGTATTCCTTGGGCTGCAGCCCTGCAGAGCAGAGCAAACAGGAGACTCTGCTCTCACTCACCAGGTAGACTGGAGCTGCTCATCCCTGACTGCAGCCCCCAGGACTTCCTCACACAGCACTTGCTGCTGGGCAGCATCACAGATTTTCCCAGCCATCTGCTTGAACAAATGGATTCCTTCCAGTGTGGCAGAGAAAGGCAGAGAGAGAAGCAGAAGGGAAGATTTCCCGTTTCTGTTCATCCTCAGGATGCAGAGCCCATCTCCATTTGTTGTCTTCAGCAGCCCTCTGAAGAAGATGCTTTTGGAAATGAGCAGAGGAGGCCTCTTTCCTTCCATAGAGCCACAAGCAGGTGTTTGAATAAAACCCACATGCCAACTGTGCTCCTCCATGGCCCTTTTTAGCTTCTTCTTCAGCCAAGATGCTAAATCTGTTGTGTTTGTGGTTTGCTGTTCATTGAAGGAGGGAGGATTGCTGTCCCTGGTGAGCTCATTAGGTTGCTAATTCTGTGGCTGTGCCAGGAATAAAAAATGGCTCTGCTATTTGTTAATGTATTTCTGAAGCCAGAGAGGTGTCCTTGGCACCGTGGCTGCTGGGGGATGCTGAGGGTGAAGAAAGGGGTGTTTGGCACCTGGAATCAGCAGAAAGAACATTACTCAGGGTGATCCCAATTGTGACCCTCCAGCACCTGAAGGAGTCAACGAGAAAGATGGAGAGATTATTTACAAGAGCCTGGAATAAGAAAAAAACCATCAAACCACAAGTTTGCCCCAGTGCTGAGGGGAATGAGGCATTCATTGCCTGAGGGCTGGGGTGCTGCCCTGCCACAATTATCTCACCTTTGCCTGATGTCTTAATCAAATAAGAGGTTCCAAATTCTGCTGTACACATCTATAAAGAAATCTGCTAAATATGGAGACTTTGTTATAAGCAGCCAAAGATACACATCAGAATCACACAGGACAATAATAATTCAGCAATAATTCAAAATAGGTTTTTTTAGAAGAATTTAGGTATCAGTGTAGGTCACAGGGCAGTGCCAGGAGTGAAAGGAGCAGTTGTCTGACTTCATGGGCTCTGTGGTAATGCGAGCTGAAGAAGTTAAGTCTCTTTTATGAAAGATGCTTAAGACTTGGGATTCATGTTCCTCTCTTCTGAGCCTGAAGGGATTTAGAAAAATATTTATAAGCACAGTTGGAGGCTGGACTTTTTAAGAACACCAGGCTACTCTTTTTTTAATGTTTCAACTTGTTATGTAAAATTGAGGAGGGAAGAAAAACAGGGATGAGGGCAGGAGAGGCTGAAAATCTGCCTTTCCCCCTCTCTGGTCTGAGAGTCTGGCTCACTGTGTACTCACTTGATGTGAGGAGTCTGAGCATCCTTCTACAGATAACTGTGTCTGTGCAACACTTTTACACAGACCTGTGCAGGCTGGTGCAACAAGTGCACCTTGGTAAAATGACATCTCTCACCTGTAAAAAAGACATTTGCAAAGATTTTCTTCAGCTGCCCCAAAAACAAGAGGAAAATTTAAAAATATTCACATATAATTTTTTTGCCATTCCTCAAAAGCACATTTTGGGGATATTTTGCTCAGATGGCAGAGGTGAGTGTTGTTTTTTTACAGCTAGAAGTGCTGTAAGGTGAATTAATCTGGGGTTTTTTTGTGCTTGCAGGTGAGGTTGCAGGTCGGGCTCTATGTTGTGTATCTCCTGGACTGGCTGACAGTTTTTAACAAAGATCAGATCCTTGTTCTTCGCCTGGAGGACCATGCATCAAACATGAAGTACACCATGCACATGGTGTTCCAGTTCCTGGGTCTGGGTAGGTGCTTGCTGGCTGCTCTAAGTGTGCAAAATCATGATTATCCTTCTTCTTTTAGGTTGTTTTTGCTTTATTAAGAGGCAAAGAGAGAAGCAGAGCAATCTGGCTTGAAGGATGCATTAATCTCGTTGCCTGGAGTCAAGCAAAATTAAATTCTCAAATGCCTGGTGTTAGAAGATCTTAGTAAGAGTATATAAAGAAAAAAAAAATCCAGAGCACTCAGAATGCAGGGATTTGTCTTCCCATGGAGAAGCCAACCCTGCTCTGAAGGCACTCAGGGCTTGTTTGCCACGGGCTTCCAGAAATGCAGACTTATCCCACACAATTTTAACAAACTCAAATGTTACCAGCCCAGAACCTAAATCTGAGCATGATGAAAGGTTGTGTTTGCAGCCGAGGAGAAGGGGGGAAATTGTGTTTTTGCTGTGTTGATTGAGACATCTGTTGCTAATCCTCGGAGAAACGCCGGCAGACAAAATGTTGCCCAATGTTGATTTGACAGTAGCAAGAGAATGAAAATGTGGCTGAAAAATTGTCTGCCTGGTCCAAAGATTGGTCTAGATGATGAGAAGGCTTGGAAGTAGCAGACTGAACAGATGAAAAGCTTGGCATCTGCTTCCTGAATGTGGTTTGTGCTGGAAAACTCTGCAGGTTTTTCTCTTGCTGACGCACATTTATTCCCAAAGTGCGGGCATCGCTGCACCTGTGTCCACTTTGATGCCACTGCCAGCCTCCAAAATAAACAAAACAAGGGCTTCCCTGAGTGCTGAGTGAAGCTTGTAGGGTTGCTGTTGGGTATTAGCCGGCTCACACCATGAAATGAAATGAAACGAAATAGCGGCATAAAATACCTGCAGCTCCAAAATGGATGGGAAGTTGTCTTCAATTGGTTTGGTTTTTTAATCTGAAAACAGGTATTTTCCTCCAAGAGTGATTTATGCTGCTTTTTATAGAGATGATTAATTAATGGAGAGGAAAATGTTTCCATATTTACCAGCAAGGATTTATTTTACCAATCTAAGCCTGTATTCAATATTCCGAAACATCGTGGATAACAAAAATTACATTTTTCTCCCCATGGCAAACCTTCTGGTTTAGCCATTAGATTTCTTTAGGATGAGCATTTTTCGGGGGAGAATGATTTGAAAATAATATTCTCTTTTTCCACAGGACCTCTGAGTGAGAAGCAAGAAGCTCTGATCAACAAGAGTCCTGCATCCAACACCCGCAGACCTGAAGACAGAAGCCTGGGCCCCATGCTGCCAACCACCAAGGCAATTTTAAGAGATTTCTACAGGCCTTTTAATACAAAACTGGCACAAGTTCTTTTTGATGATGCTTTTTTATGGAAGAGGACATAACGTGTAAATTTTCGTGCCATGACTACAGTGCTTAAAAGGAGTTTTTATTTTTTTAAATTCTATTTTTGTGCGTGGATATTTTACTTTTTTTTTTTCCCCATTCCAAAGAGCAGCTGATGGGTGAGGTGAGAGTCTCACCTTCAGCCAGCACATGTCTCAACAGCTCTACCACGTTTTCCTTGGGAGAATGGAAAGCATCTTGCTTTAATCAGTTTATTACAACTTCTTTCACCCCAGCAAAGGAGTGGACAAGCATTAGGACAATGTTTTACCCTCTTCCACAGGGGTGTTGAAGTGTAACCTTCTCTGAGATGCTGCAACACAGAGTTAGCATCAGTTTCCTACAACTACACTTATAATCTCTCATTTTCAATATATGTTATTCACTCATCTTTTTTTCAAGCAATCAATGTCATTTAGTCATTAAAATTTTTAATTGAATTCAACTTAAAATTTTGTTTCTTTTTGTCAGCCTATTTACAGATGGTCTTCACTCACACTGAACGCGTTTCCTTAATTCTGAAAGAAAGATAAAGTGCATTCACATAAATTTCCAAGTCTCATTTATATCTTTCAAGATAAATGGACTTTCCTAGCCACAGTCCTTGTGAAAGAAAATTTTATAATCCAGGTAAGAATGGATGGCAGAAATCTAAACAGGCCAATTTGATGTTTAGCACAAAAAATTCATTGCCTTTCATATTTTGTTCATGTCAGTATGAATCTCTATCATTTATTCACATTACTCACACATTTTCCCAGGAAACCACTTTTAGTAAAAGTCCATCCCTGGCCATGGAGAGCTTTTATGGCTGTTTCTGCTAAATTTTACAGGATTACTCTTTTCCATTGTGAAGGAATGTGCATTTTAAAAGCCATGTGAAATGCTGTTATTAAAATCATAAATGGCCAGGATGCTCAGTGCCTTACAGAAAGGATGTGTTACCTAAGGAATTTTAGGTTAGGTGTTTTCCTCTTCAGGAAAAATGTCTGTATCTGTTCAAGAGATTGAAATACACAGACTTGAGGGGAAAAAAACCCCAACATTTTGGAAGTTATGGAAAAACTTTGGACTACCTGAAAGTTTTTCTTTGACTAAAATGGTCAGATTTTTCTAGAGATGTGCAGCAATTCAGTTTTTGATTTCAAACACACCTGGTTGGGTCACTGTCAGCTGCAATCTGCAGCCTCCTGCAGGTGGAAGTCCCACCTAAATGAGGGATTTTTTTAAGAGACAAATAAAAATGCTGCCTATTGATCATTTCCTCTCATGGGCTAAACAAATATTCACAAGTACATTTACAAATATTAAAGGTAACTTTTCCCTACCCCCCTCCACGGGGACATATTCACTTCATGTGTTTCTAAATTGAGAATTAATGCTGAAAACTTGATGAATCCTGAACATTTCACACAGGAATAGGACTGGTGACATGTGAGATGTTTTGCAACAGAAGACTGTTTCTAGGTTCTTTGCCAACTGGTGATGTGCTGTTTAAAAAAAGGATTCAGTCTGGGGTTTGAAAAGCCTAAAATAAGTAATTTAGTGAAGTATTTTAGACAACCAGAACAGATTAGTTCTAGTTCAGAAATGCTCACAGACTAGAAGTGGTTGGAGAGCTGAGACTGGACTATTTCAGCAGCACAAATAAAAAGTATCATGGGACTGTGAAACAGAAAATCAGAATGAATTTGCCACCGTTTGCAGATGTAAAAAATTTAACCAACAACTTATTTACATCCCAGAGTTCACCCAGCTGTGCTTTGATTTGGAATCAACACTGTGTGGTCAGGATAACTCTATGCAGATGTTTCCTAACCTGGCTTGCCACGGTCAAATATTTCCATTTAGTTGCCAAACTACAGCCATGATCTAATGATATTATTTTACCAGCCCTAAAAGCTAATTAATACATCTGTCCTTATCATTAACTAGAGCACTGGACAGCTCACACACTCTGGTTTGTGCATGTGGTCCTTCTGAAAGTGTAGGCTTCAATGAGGCTGCTTTTACATTTCCATCTCCTTCACGAGCTCCAGAATAGGATCTCCTGATTTGAACACATTGCAACCTTATGCTGCTGGGTTGTGGCATGACTAAGAATCAAACAGCAGCAAATATTGGTCAGGAAGGAATTCTGGAGGTAAGGATATCACTCTCTAGTTCAGGCTGTAAAAATAAAATTGATCTGGTGACTCAGAATGAAATAAATCAGCATTTCCTCAAGTGGCAGTGCTGGGTGTCAGAGCCCTTCTTTTTCAGCCCCAGCCAGGCAGTGCCTTCACAGCAAATCTCTGCACAGGACAAGGCTCATCCCACTTCTTCCAGTTCCCTTTACCTTCCTGCTGGCAATTCCAGCTGTGAAAAAATTCAGTTTTACTCTGTATTAGTCACTGTAGCGCTGAGGTGACCCACATCCCCAAAAGAGCAATTTGCCAAGAAGTTGGAATTAATATCAAAACAATATGTTTTCATTTTTTGTGTTTTGTGCCAAAGCAGAGCAGCGGCTCCTTGCAAAGACCTCAGAAAATCCGTGTCTCATGCTGTGCTTTCCCCCTTATCTCTGCTGAACAAAACTAATCAGCCAAAGCTGCAGCTTCTCCTGAATGCAGAGGAAAGGGTTGATTCCAAATGGGCTCGCTGCTACTGCAGAGGAATGGGAAATGTGTTTTCTGGAAGACCTTGAGCATTTGGGCCAAGCATCTTGGCTGCCTGGAAGAAGTACAAAGAAAACAAAGGATCTCCTGCGGAGGAAAACAGGCAGTGGTTGACATGGAGAAGGGTGTGTTGTTATCTCCTGAGCCCAGGCCACGGGCCCTGGGCTGCAGCTCAGCACACTCAGCATCAATGGTGAACTTGTTGCACTTCTCAATGTGTCTTTCTGCCAAGAAATTAATCCATTTTTCAATCAAGCCAAATGCTCTTTTAAAGATGAGGCACAACAGTGTCGCAGAAAGTCATTCCTGCTTGATGTCCCTCACAGAGCTGAGGGGGACATTCAGTAGGTGCAGAGGACACGGCCTCAATTTGCATCAGGGGAGGTTTGGCTTGGATTTTAGGAAAAATGTCTTCACTGAAAGGGTTGTCAAGCACAGACACGCTGTCCAGAGCAGTAAAATCACCATCTCTGGAGGCATTTAAAGGAACTGTGGATGTGGAGCTCGAGGCCATGGGTTGGTGGTGGCCTTGGCAGTGCTGGGGGACAGTCTGAGATCTCAGGCGCCTTTTCCAACCTTAATTCCATGAGCAGATCGTTCCCAGCAGGAATTCTTGTCTTGCAGTACCATCTTGTGGCCAGCCCCGGCAGTGCTTTAGGCCATGAACGTGGGTTTTTCCTACATTNGAATAAAAAAATAAAGAAAAGCAGGTCCCCTTCTGGTCCTGTCTGAGTAGTCCTAACCTGCTACTAAAAATCTATGTATTTCTCTCATATCCAACAATGCAACAGGTTGGCACAGCCTCAGCATCGTGAAATCACAGAATCATTTAGGTTGAGAAAGACCCCTGAGATCATCAATTCAGACACCCCAGCACTGCCAAGGCCACCACTGCCCCATGTCCCCAAGAGCCACATCCACACAGCTTTTAAATCCCTC